>JBBPBX010012611.1:12317-53751 GCA_038048925.1 Garcialebias charrua
TATATATATATATTTATATATATATATATATATATATATATATATATATATATATATATATATATATATATATATAGGAGCCAAGATGGTGTAGTGGTTAGGGCGTTTGACTTGGGACCCGAAGGACGCGGGTTCGCGTCCCGGCCACTACACACCTTGGGGTGTCTATGAGTGCACACCTATTTCTCCAGCTCCCCGAGCGCCTTCTATGGCTGCTCACTGCACCACCTGGTAGGTGGTTGGGTTAAATGCAGAGACGAATTTCGTCTGTGTATGGGAAACATACGCAGATGACAAGATTAGACAATTATTATTATTATTATTATTATTATATATATATCTGTATACTTATATAAACATTTATGTTTATCTTAATTATAGGTACAGACGAGTGAAAGAAAGAGTTCGCTCAAAGGAACATCTCCAGTGTGCGCAGGCTTTCCTAGAACTCGGTGCAGTTTCTGAACCTGACCAACCTGAAGTGGAGGAAGCAGTTCCAGTGTGCACGGTTCAGCAGCAAGAGGGTGCAAATCACAGAATATACACCTGTTTCTGAAAGTCAGGTTCAGTTTGAACTGCATTCAGAAAATATTACATTACGAAATCAGCTAAGTAATTTTCAATTAAATGTAAAAAGCTTTGAGAATAATAATTTCAAATTAAGATACTACACAGGCCTCCCATCATTCCTCATGTTGATGACAGTATTTGATCATGTAAAGGCATTCATACCAGTTCCTAAATTAAATACTCATTTAGGTCAATTTGATTGATTTGTGATGACCCTGATGCGTCTTAAACTAAACTGCCCTGTGCAAGACTTGGCTTTTCCATTTCAAACTTCTACCTCAACTGTTTCCAGGACATTTCTGTTTGTCATCCAGCTTTTATATACCCATCTAAAGAAGCTGCTGTATTGGCCACAGCGTGATGAACTAAGGAAAACCATGCCTCTGGAATTTAGAAAACATTTTGGATAAAGAACGGTTGTTATAATTGACTGCTTTGAAGTTTTTATTCAGAGGCCTAAAAACTTAGTGGCACGTGCAGAAACGTGGTCAAACTATAAACATACAAACACAGTGAAATTCTTAATAGGCATCACCCCGCAGGGTTCAGTGTCTTTTCTGTCCGAAGCATGGGATGGCAGGACTAGTGACAAGTTGATAACTGAAAACTGTTGTTTGCTGTTTAAACTACTTCCAGGTGACCTCATACTAGCTGATCGTGGTTTCAACATACAGGACAGTGTGGAACCATTCTGTGCACAGGTGAATATGCCAAGTTTCACCAAATGTAAAGCACAACTGTCAGCAGTTGATGTGGAAACCACACGGAAGATTGCACATGTTTGCATACATGTCAAACGGGTAACTGGACTGGTTAGAAACAAATACACTATGCTTCAAGCTCGTCTGCCAATAGATTACTTGATCAAAAATGATGATGGCTGGCCAGTGGTTGACAAAATTGCAACTTTTTGTTGAAACTGCTAAATGTTTTACTGAATGAATATTTTGTACAAATTGTTTCTCCTTTACAACAGTATTTTAACAGTTGTGTGTTCAAGTAATTTAAATTAAAAATGAAAAAGACAAATTGTCCATTCGTCTTGTTGTATTGAATGTAGACTGTTTACTAATAATTTAAAAATATACTTGTAGATTTTTAATTAAAAAATTGTCATTCACACCGTTGAACAGTAGGTGCCACCGCAGAGCTGGAGAACAACCTTGAACAGGAGGAAAATGCCAATATGTGTTGGTTTTGAAAATGTCATTGAAACATTTTTAATGTGTAAGTATAAAAAAAATGATGATACTTGATAAACTGCTTTATTCAAAATAATTAAAACTTAACAGTCCTAGTGTTTCAAAAGTAATACCGGTACATATTATTTGATAAGGTTCATAGCTGGGAAATATCAATTCACATGGCTATCAGAGGAAAGCAAAATGAAAAAAGTTCAAAGAAATTTCATTAAACACGTCTTATGAAGGCACCAAATTCAAACAAGCAATTATAAAACAATATTTGATATAAGTAATAAAAGAAATGCATAGTTAAAAATATTAAATTGAAAGGTTGGAACTTACATAATAGCTCTTCTTCAACATTTTCTGACTACTAAAATGGCGGGAATTCCGGAATTCTAGTCACATGTGTGGGAACTATGTACAATATAAAGTTTATATATTGCCGTTTATATATTGCCATTTATAACAGCAACCTTCATAATGGACAAGTTTATTATTACCGGTAGTGGTAAAACTCCTAAAGGTTGACACTGGAAGGATGATTTAGCTGTTAATTAACTTTGTTAAATTAAAAAGTGTGATATTAAAAAGTAACTTATCACACGCGGTCCTTTGTTCAGAACAGAATAGCTTGAATTTTTTTCTGCCTTTAAAATAGTTTTTTGTAGTAATATGTTGGTGTTAATGTATATGCAGACAGATGATGGTAGGGTTGTAACGGTACACATGGGTGTACCGAACCGTTTCGGTACGGCACGTTTGGTTCTGTCCACCTGTGTACCGTTTCAGTTATTTTTCACTCACTGAATGTTATTAACGGGAGAATATGCGCTGCGGAACTAAAATTCCTAGGCGTGTTTCAGCACGGCGCTATTATCTTGCAGCACACGTAGCATTTAGCAGCCTAGCATCTCGTTGCGGTCTCCTGTTTGGGAACATTATGGCTTTCTTGTTAGAAGACGTGAACAAATCCAAAGCTGTGAGTCGACATTGTTTCACGGAGATTGGATCTGTAGCAGACAACATGTCTGACTTGTTAACGCTCTTGAAACTACATCATCTGAACGTTAACACTTTCTACAAGCAAGAAAAGCAGCTTGTTGCAAACACTGCTAACAGCAGCAGCATTTAAACAACCTTCATCAGGTAACTCAGATCGGTCCAAAGCAATACCACAAGCTGTAGGAGTTTATAAAGCTCTGGATCTACGTCTGAATGTTGTTGATGCACTGACCTTAAAGTTCTTGAGCCCGGCTACAATATCTATCATGTCAACACGTCAGCCAAAAAGTTCAGCACTTTGTGAAAAAGCTCAAACTGATATTGTCAACAAGCCCTGGAGCTGATTAAAGCCCTGATGATGATGATGACCAAGAGATTCAACCACCTCATAAAAACTGTTCAAGAAGAGGTACCATACTTTCCGGCTTAAAAGTCGCTCTGTCCTATATGTCGCATTAGTCCAATTGTGTCCAATAAAGTGGAAAAATCCATAAATGTGTAGCACCTCCGTATACGTCGCATCTATTATGCATCACCGCTGACGTGTTGCGTATGTTACGTGTCACTGCTGACAACCTGAAAATTTGGGCCGGTGTTTTGCCAAAAATGGATTGGCTAAGAAATGGCCACTGGAGCATGCACGTTAAGACTTTAACAAGATTAACACTTAAAAACAATAATTTTTTTGCTGAAAATTATAGCAAAGATGTATCTGAGCTGAACTTTTCCTTAATAGATGCACGTAATGGTCAAATCAGCTGAATTAAAAAAATAGTTTTGCTACGTCGGTGCTGCGAAGCGTGCACGTGCAGTGAGCGGATACGCTTCATTTCTTTAAAATTTAACAAGATAAACACTTAAAAAATATTTGTTTGCTGACATTTTAGTAAAAGTGTTTCTGAGCTGAACTTTGTCTTAATAAATGCACGTAATGGTCAAATCAGCTGGATTTAAATTGTTTTGCTTTGACAGTCTTCCAAACGTGCGCCCACTCTATGAAAATAAATTGTAAATACATCGAATTTTAGCTCAAACATCTCTTAAAGCTGATCAGTTGTAAATGTCCATCCAGTGATTACTTTCTGTAAGTTTCATCAAAATCTGTCCTGTGGTTCTTGAGCTATTTTGCTAACAGTCAAACACTGAGGTAACAGCTACCACAGCTATGGTACTACCACATCGAATTTTAGCTCAAACATCTCCTAAAGCTAATAAGTTGTAAATGTCCATCCAGTGATTACTTTCTGTAAGTTTCATCAAAATCTGTCCTGTGGTTCTTGAGCTATTTTGCTAACAGTCAAACACTGAGGTAACAGTAGTTCAGACCTCCAGATAGCAGGAGGCCGTGCTGCAACAGAGTGAGTCCGAGCAGATGAGTCTTCTGTCGGACACATGAGCTGGGAACAGTCGGTTGACCCTAGCGGCCAAAAGTGGTACTGCACCCCTAGCGGCCAAAAGTGGTACTGCTCCATTTTTTTCATCAGAATTAGTGGAAGCGGTCATATCTCAGCCAAAAATTGGTCTTAAATATGGGGGGAAATCCCTAAATATGTTGCTTCGCCGTATAAGTCGCAGGACATGAAAATTAATTTAAAAATAACTTGCAACTTATAGTCCGGAAAATAAGGTACAGTATATCAAAGGACATAGAGCAGAAGGAAGCCTCTTGAAAGCACAAAACAAGCTGCTCAGTGAGAGAATAAGACAGATCCACCTCACCATTGAAGCTCTCTCACTCAAAATGTATCAGACCCTCCAGAACAGGGGTGCTCATTATGTTGATCGCGATCTACTGGTCGATCACTGAGGTAGTACTGTTCGATCGCAGCGTGACATTAAAAAATATATATTTGTCAGCCTATCAAACATCCCATCACTTGATTCACATACAGGGCAGCCATTCACAACCCTCATTCTCTCAAACCAGGTCTGAGAGATTTTTGGGGAAACACCATCCCCGCTCCTCCACCCCTGAAGGTGTGAAATTCTCCCTGTATGAAGTTGCACATACAGATGGCTGCAGTCCAAAGTTTTTCTGCACTAACAACAGTTTTAAATAATGGCAGAGAGCTGAGTGTTTTTCTGCTACTCACCCTTTTTCAGCATGCAGGAGCAAAACTAATAAAATCCAGGGTCCAAAGATACGTTATTCACCAGTTTAGATGTAACTGTGATCATGCAGTCGCTGCACGCACAATGAATACATCTGAGCCTAGGGTTGCCAGATAAATTTTAAAAATGCCTTATCGCCTCCTTTTCTGTGCACATGTTCAAGAAACACAACAAAAACTTAATCTTTCTCAAGATGATTCTGCAATGTAGTTAAATTCAAAGTAGTCTGCTCCTCAGACAAATAGTGTTAAATTATTATTTTATCTATGAATGTTTCTGTTAAATTATTATTTTGTAAATATAAATGTTTCTGTTCTGTGCCCTGAGATTACTTCTTTTGTGAGTTGATGCTGTGTAAATAAACTGAATTGAATTGAATCTTAGAACATCTTTATTCAGCACACACAACAGTTTAGGTAAAAATACTATCATTTTAAAGCCACAATACTATACAGGTAGTCCCCAACTTACGAGCGAGTTCCGTTCCTGCGAGGTGCTCGTAACACAAAAATTCGTATGTTGGAACACGAAGCACGTGTTCTCGTAAGTCCGGATTTTCGCTCGTAAGTTGGAACATTTATGCTTGCGCTACTACGAACACTCGTTTTTCATCAAAAACGTTCATATTAGTTCATAAACATGGTCGGAAACGTGTTTCCAAATGGTTAGCTAACACACTTTCATCTAAAAACACATAAAAATGCTGTATTTTTTGAATGTTCTTTACAAATTTACTGTTAGTTCGGCAGCTCGTAAGTCCGGAACCTCGTATGTAAGAGCGCTCGTAAGACGGGGAATACCTGTAGTTTATAATTTCTTATCTGGCAACCCGACTGACATGGAAACTACAGCATTTTTCATGTAAACCAGCTTGTTTTTTGTTTATTACCCCCAATAAACATTGAAAAAACCCACTATTGTTTCCACAGGTTGTTCTCGTATAAACGGGGCCTTGTAGTAGGTAGATCACTGACTTGATCATTTCAAAAGTAGCTCACATGCTGAAAAGTCTGGACACCCCTGCTCCAGAAGTTGTCTGCTCTTCTACCACTACCTCTGTTGGAAGAAGTATCTTGTTTTGTTGAAAAGGCCCGGCTATCACAGCATCAAAAAAGCAAGGAACGTCAAAAAAGTATGTTTATAAAACTACAACAGAGAGTGATTTTCTCATCACAAACCATCACTCAAGATAAGGAGGTTGTCGCCAACACAAATACTCAGGAACAGTGCATTAGAAATTTGTCTAACAGGACCTTGACACAATCAGAGAAAAATGTGCTGGCAAAAGGACTGAATTTTGCCATCTCCCCACAAGAAATACTTGTTGTGGAACTAATCACAGCCACTGAATCCGCGATTAGGAATAACAACTTGACAGAAGCAGAGGAAGAACAACTCCGAATGAAAATATCAGCTACCCTCTCCAGTGCCAAACTGCCTCCTTCAAATCTTATACCGCAGGAAAGGAAAGCTATAACATCACTCAACCAGGACCAAAACATCACCATTCTACCAGCTGACAAAGGAAGATGCACAGTAGTCCTTAACACTTTTGATTACCAGGAAAAAATAACTACCCTATTGAGTGACAGGAACACTTATGATCCCTTGAAGAGGGACCCAACTGACACATTTAAAAAGAAAGTCACCGATTATCAGCAAAAACTTGAAAAAGAGAAAACAATCAATCGATCATTGTATTATAGATTGTTCCCGGGGGAAGCCACTCCCCGTCTTTATGGTCGTCCAAAAATACACCAAGAAGATACATCTCTCAGACCCATCGTCAGCAGCATGAACTCAGTGACATACAATGTTGCTAAACATCTGGCTGGTATTTTAGCTCCTCTTGTTGGAAACACACTTCATCACATAAAGGACTCCATTGATTTTGCCAACAAAGTTCAACATTTGAAGCTACCCCCGGGAGAAACTTGTATCGTATGATGTGACTTCTCTTTTCAAAGTCAAAGTCAACTTTATTGTCAGAACTGCAATATGTACAGGACATACACAGGATTGAAATTGCGTTTCTCTCAGTCCCTCGGTGCAACAGTAACCATTTAAACACTAAAAATACACAAAGAAGATACACCTCTCAGACCCATCGTCAGCAGCATGAACTCAGTGACATACAATGTTGCTAAACATCTGGCTGGTATTTTAGCTCCTCTTGTTGGAAACACACTTCATCACATAAAGGACTCCATTGATTTTGCCAACAAAGTTCAACATTTGAAGCTAACCCTGGGAGAAACTCGTATCGTATGATGTGACTTCTCTTTTCAAAGTCAAAGTCAACTTTATTGTCAGAACTGCAATATGTACAGGACATACACAGGATTGAAATTGCGTTTCTCTCAGTCCCTCGGTGCAACAGTAACCATTGAAACACTAAAACACTGAAACATTTAATAAACATAAGCATAAAATAGTAAAAGTGTAACACTGTCCTGAGTTTTTGCATAGTAGTATAAAAGTATGAAAATTTACACCAACACTAAAACACTAAACATTTAATGAACATAAGCATAAAATGAAATAATAAAAGTGTAATACTGTCCTGAGTTTTTGCATAGTAGTATAAAAAAGTATAAAAAGTATATCTATAAAATAAACTGAAGGTTCTAGCATTGACATTTGCAAAGAGTGGCAAAGCAGCATATGAGTTAATGTACACAGTATATGTATGAGGTAGTAGTTGATGTTGGTATAGAGGCAAAAGTGGCATATGCAGTAAGGCACATTGGGCATCCTTAAATAAGGCTGGTCAGAGAATACTGTATATGTATCAGCAGTGGTGTAGATATAAAAGTAGTGTAAATGTAAACAGTAGTAATAAATGTAAACAGTAGTAATAAATGTAAACAGTATTAATAAATGTAAACATTGAATGTAAACAGTAGTATGTAAACAGTGAATGTAAACAGTAGTATGACTATAGGCAGTGATGTAATACAAACATTAGTGCAAATATGAGAAGTAGTGCAAACTGAATGAGCACATGACCGAGAGTTTAGTGAATAACCCGTTTCATGACACAGAGTCTAGTGTTAAAATCTTTGTGTTGTGTGGTAATGTGTGAGAAAGTTTTTTCACTTGCATACCCATTTCTGGAGCAGTAGAAACCATAAAAAACAACTTCTACAAGACAAGGATTTGGACAAAAGGACCAACTTCACCCCAGACCAGCTCTGCACACTACTGGAGCTCTGCCTCTCCACCACTTATTTCAAGTTCAGTGACAGTTTTTACAGACAGAAGCACGGCTGTGCCATAGGATCTCCAGTGTCACCCATTGTTGCCAACTTCTACATGGAGGAAGTGGAACAGAGTGCCCTAAACACCTATGAGGGAACAACTCCAAGCCATTGGTTCCGATATGTAAATGATACCTGGGTCAAAATCCAAGCCAAGGAAGTGGAAGCGTTCACCAGACACATTAACTTGATCGACCACAACATCAAGTACATCAGAGAGGATGCAAATGATAAGCTGCCTTTTTTGGACTGTTTGGTTCATGTGGAAAGAGAGGACAGCCTCAACATTGAAGTTTACAGAAAACCAACCCACACAGACCAGTATCTTCTGCTTGACTCTCACCATCCACTGGAGCACAAACTTTCTGTCATCAGAACCTTACAGGATCGGGCCAAACACATCCCCACAAAGACAGAAGGGAAGGAAAATGAACAGAAACACATTGAAAAATCTCTCCAAACATGTGTATATCCTAACTGGGCCTTTGTTAAGTCGGCAAAGAAATCTACAAAACACACTAATAAATAAAAAGGAGAACAGATGAAAAACATTGTCATCCCTTATGTGGCTGGAGTATCAGAGAATTTCAAAAGGATTTTTAACAAACACAACATCCCAGTACATTTCAAACCCAGCAGGACTCTCAGACAGATGCTGGTCCACCCTAAGGACAAAACACCCACACACAAACAGAGTGGTGTAATGTATGCGGTCCAGTGCAGCGAGGACTGTCCAGACCTTTACATTGGAGAAACTAAACAGCCTATTCATAGACGAATGTCCCAGCACAGGAGAGCCACCTCCTCTGGACAAAACTCAGCTGTTCACCTCCACCTCACGGACAAGGGACACTCATTTGAGGACCAGAATGTGTATATTTTGGACCGAAAGCACAGGTGGTTTGAGAGGGGTGTGAAGGAAGCTGTTAACCGTAATTTTCGGCATATAAGTTGTGCTTATTTTTTTGCCTAATTTGCATATATTGCGGCTTATACTGTGAAGCTACGTATCAATGGATCCCCCCCCCCCATATTTTTAGACAAATTTTTGGCTGAGATATGACTGTTTCCATTCATTCTGACTGAAAAAAAAAAGGAGCAGTACCACTTTTGGCTGCTAGGGGCACTAAAGGGCCCTTTAGGCTTTTGACGACTACCAGTGTACCTGAATGTGTACAGATATTTTAGAGCAAAAAAGTCCTGCTGGATAGACAACGTATGCGCGTACATCATTCTGCAATTTAAAGATAGACTTAACGTGTTTTAACTCCATTCCTGCCATCATCCTGGGAGGCTTGACCAAGGTGCTGTGCAGCTTTTGGACATTTCTGTGAACCGGAGCTTCATAGCAGCTCTCTGCCGCCTTTGGGAGGAGTGGACGGAGAGCAACAGCTTCACGGCTACAGGACAGATGCGCCACGCGATGTTCCAGCAGGTCCTCGGATGGATGGATAAAGCGTGGACCTCAGTCACTAAAGAATCCATCAAGTCGGCGTTCAGGAAGGTAGGATGTTTGCTGGACGTGGAAGGGGCAGTGCTCTGAGCGCTGCGCATCAACTACCGATACCTCAGGAGTTGGCAGAACTCTTCGCCAGTGACACAGAGGATGAAGAATTCAACGGTTTTGAATAAAAAATAAATAAATAGGTGCTTCTGTCATCATTATGGGCGGGTGAGCGTGTAGTAATTTTAAAGCCGCTTTATTTTGTCTGCTTCATTTTGCCATGTTTTAACCGTCAAAGTGCATTTATTAAGAAAAGTTCAGCTCAGATACACCTTTACTATAATGTCAGCAAACACTTTTTTTAGGTGTTTATCTTGTTAAATTTTAAAGAAATGCACTGTTTACACAGTGCATGTTTACACTGCGGCCGGGATGAGGATCAGTTCCTCCAAATCCGAGGCCATGGTCTTGAGCCGGAAAAGGGTAGCATGCCTTCTCCAGGTCGGGGAGGAGGTCCTGCCCCAAGTGGAGGAGTTTAAGTATCTCGGGGTCTTGTTCACGAATGAGGGAAAACTGGAGCGTGAGATCGATAGGCGGATAGGTGCAGCGTCCGCAGTGAAGCGGGCGCTGTACCGGTCTGTCGTGGTGAAGAGAGAGCTGAGTCAAAAGGCAAAGCTCTCAATTTACCGATCGATCTACGTTCCCACCCTCATCTATGGTCATGAGCTCTGGGTTGTGACCGAAAGAACGAGATCTCGGATACAAGCGGCTGAAATGAGTTTTCTCCGCAGGGTGTCTGGACTCTCCCTTAGAGATAGGGTGAGAAGCTCAGTCATCCGGGAGGGACTCGGAGTAGAGCCGCTGCTTCTCCACATCGAGAGGAGCCAGTTGAGGTGGCTCGGGCATCTGGTTAGGATGCCTCCTGGACGCCTCCCTGGTGAGGTGTTCCGGGCATGTCCCACCGGGAGGAGACCCAGAGGAAGACCCAGGACACGCTGGAGGGACTATGTTTCTCGGCTGGCCTGGGAACGCCTTGGGATTCCCCCAGAGGAGCTGCTCCAAGTGGCTGGGGAGAGGGAAGTCTGGGCCTCCCTACTTAGGCTGCTACCCCCGCGACCCGACCCCGGATAAGCGGAAGAAAATGGATGGATGGATCACTGTTTACACTCGCTGCGGGTGCACGCTTGAGACAGCGAAACTCTTAAATTCAGCTGATTTGACCATTACGTTCATTTATTATGGAAAAGTTCAGCTCAGACACACCTTTACTATAATATCAGCAAACAAATATATATATATATTTTAAAGAGATTTTTTTAAAGAGATTTTTAAAGAGATGCAGGTTTCCGCTCGCTGCGCGTGCACATTTTTTCAGATCCGACATAGCGTAACTATTTAAATCCAGCTGATTTGACCATTACGTTAATTTATTATGGAAAAGTTCAGCTCAGACACACCTTTTCTATAATGTCAGCAAACCATTTTTTTTAGGTTTTTATCTTGTTAAATTTTAAAGAAATGCACCGTTTCCACTCGCTGCGATTGCACGATTGAGACAGCCAAACTCTTTTTTAAATTCAGCTGATTTGACCATTACATTCATTTATTAAGGAAAAGTTCAGCTCAGACACATCTTTACTATAATGTCTTACCCCAAATTTACACTACATGCGTTCCGGCTCCGCCCCGCTCCACTCCGCAGGTCGCAGCTGAGCGTTTGAAGTCCAATTTCCACTGCCTCCGCTCCGCTACGGTCCGCCTGGATGCGCCGCTCCGAGACGCATGCGCGGGAATTGCGAGATCGCGCGATAAATCAAGTGATAAATAAGGAAGTCGGAACAAAACAATTCATTCGGTGGAAGAAGGAGAACAACAGTAGAGACTGCCTCGCTGTTTGATTGTTTTGATCTTCTCTCGTAAATGAGCGACAGGACATGGTTTGAGCGACAGGAAGTGATTTATTACATTTCAGAATAAAATACTTTTGTTGTTATTTATTTATTTATTTATTTATTTATTTATTTATTGTATTGCGTTTGTAGGCGTAGTCATAGTCATAATTAGGGTTGGGCATCGTTTGAATTTGAGCGATTCCGGTTCCGATTCCGATTCTTCGTTTCGATTCCGATTCTTTTCGATTCTCGGTTCCGATTCTTTTTGTAGGCGGGGTTACAAAAAGACGTGTCAATTCAATTCAGTTCAGTTTATTTATACTGTATAGCTCCAAGTCACAACAGAAGTTGTCTCAGGGCACTGAACAGAAACAATCAAATATAAAAATAATAAGTTAACAGAAACTTTAATATAAAAATAATGGTAACACTATTTATCTGAGGAGACTACATTGAGTTTAACTCCATGTTATAAAAAAGCTACAGTAGTTAGCCAGAGTTATTTCAGGATGAAATAATTTGAACTTCTGTTTGAATTTAATGCTATGAACTTTTTCCTTTTTGTTACATTTACTATGAATTTCTCACAGGGCAGATTAGAGCCAACATGAAGCACTTTGGTGTGGACTTGTTCCTGTTGAAAGTGCTTTATAAATAAAATGGTATGGTATGGTAACATGGAGGACTCACCAACATATATTATTATTATTATACATATAATATTGTCCAGTGTCTGATGCTGCAGTCATGTTACTGAACTCCCACTGATGGGCTAACCTGGTTCCACCACCAGCAGCAGGATCCTCAGACAGAACAGCTGGTGGGATGTCCTGGTATCTGCAGCCCTCTCTCCATTTGTTTCTTCATGGACATGGAGCTGTGACATTATGTTGTGCCTCTTCCTCAGCAAAACGCTCCTCCAGTGGAGACTTTCTGGACAGACTGCAGGAAGTTCCTAAACAAACAACAGGTTTATCAGTATTATCAGTAAAAAGAGATTATTAAATCATTTTTAAGACTGAGAATGTGTACAATTATTAGCTCTGTTGTTATTGCCTAACTAACCTATTCAATAATTCTTCAAACTGTGACATTCACTCATAATGGAATGAAAGAGAACATAAACAGAAATTATATAATACTGAAAACTAGAGACATTTAGACATTTTAAAAGACACAGAACTTTAAATGGATTAAGAATGTTAATAAGTGTTGGATTTGAGTGCAATGTAAGTGCAATCCATGGTTGAATCCACATCTGAAAAGGGATGCAACCTTTTCACAACATATGCTGTAACAGTTCTGTGGCACTCTTCATTCAGTTACACTGACGTTTTTACCTTGGACACTGGTGAACACTGTGAAGCCATTTCAGGTCGTTTGTCTAAGAAAAAATACAAGCTAACGTTAGCATCGTGTTTGTATTTGAGCTGACTTACCGATTTAAGCGGAGTATAACTTGTTAGCTGCCTTAATGTTGGTATGAGATGTAGTTTATACTCTGATGCATGCTCAATAATCCAGGTAGAAAAATCTAAAAAAGCTAAGTCTGGTCCTCTGGACATTCAAAAAATAAAACAAAATAAAGCAAAAAAAAAATGTAGAAACGTTTCGTCTTTCGTCCGAAAGACTTCCTCAGTCTGAGTTGCTGTGTTCAGCTCAGTCTTATAAATAGCACCCTCTCACAGTGTTGCACAACCAGTTGGCTGATGACAGCCTGAAACCAGTTGCTCACATGATCAAGGAGGGCCATCAGCCTAACAATGGATCATTAGCACCCTGATGGTTGTTTGCTATTCACAGAGGGCTGAGTGATACTAGCAATAACAGCATTGTAAGAGGGGGACAGTTGAACCCGGAGGCCTCCACCCCTGTTTAATGATGGACGGTTTCTTTTCACAAAGATGGCCTCCTTTACTCCTCTCTCAAACCATCGTTCCTCTCTATCAAGGATGTGAACATCTTCATCCTTGAAAGAGTGACCGCTGGCGTGGAGATGAGTGTAGACTGCAGAGTCCTGACCTGATGATGTTGATCTTCTGTGCTGGGCCATCCTTTTGGCCAGTGGCTGTTTAGTTTCCCCGATATAAGACTGATCACAGCCCTCCTGACACTGAACAGCATACACAATATTACTCTGTTTGTGCCGGGGGACTGGATCTTTGGGATGAACCAGTCTTTGCCGTAATGTATTTTGGGGTTTAAAAGCCACTGGGACGTTGTGTTTAGAGAATAAACGTCTCAATGTCTCTGAAACTCCCGCAACATACGGAATGACCACTGGTCTGGGTCTGGGTTCCTTCTTTTCACCTGATGGCTGGCTGGAGTCCTGTTTGGGTTTCTTCTCTGCTTTCAGGAAGGCCCAGTTAGGATATCCACATTTCCCTAGAGCCTGTTTTGTGTGTGATTTCTCCTTCTGTCTGGCTCCTAAGTTAGTGGGGACGCTGTCTGCTCTGTGATACAGAGTCCTGATGACTCCTAGTAGTTTATAGTTTATTTATTTACCTGATGGAGCCGAAGAGGTAGCGATTAGCGAAAAGTTCGGCGGAGCGTTTTGCAGACGGACCACTCTGTACTTCCGGTCGGATACAAAGCGAAAATAATCCGGTGGAGCGCGTCAAAGACGGGACACTATTTTACTTCTCCACCCTCCTTTGCATGATATAAAATTATTGCAAGTGCTGCACTGACCTGACTGGTCATTTTATTAATTAGTACGCTTTCGGTCGCGGAATGCACACTTCCGGTGGATTCATCTTCGTTGGTTTTCGGCGGCGGCTACTTCCGGTCGGCTAACTAGCATCGAACATAGGAATCGCAAATTAATATTTTGAACGATTCTGGGAAAACCGGACAGTTAGTCCCGGTTCCGAACGATTCTCGATGCCCAACCCTAGTCATAATAGTCATAAATATAATAGTTTAGTCATAGAATAGTCATAAATGATAGTTTGACAGCATTTTTGTACAAATAAATCCATATAGAGCTAGGATTAGTCCGCCCGTGGTGATTTTATTTTGTAAATACGGAAGTTGTGCTCGTTCCTTTTCCTGTTGGTGCGACGTAATCTTCAAAAGTTGACTCCGGCACAGCTCCGTCGTCCGGCAGAAATAGGATTATTTCTAATTTTGACGGACTGCCGTCCGCTCGCCGCAGCTCGCCGCCGCCGTGCGGAGCCAGTGTAAACTCTGTCATTGATTAGAATGGGTGCGTATTTGCTGCAGAGGTCGGACCGGAGCGGGGCGGAGCCGGAACGCATGTAGTGTAAATTTGGGGTAAATCTTGTTAAAGTCCTTCCGTGCAAGCTTTTGTGGCCATTTGGCAGCCAATCCATTTTTGGCAAAACACCAGCCCACATTTCTGGGTTGTCAGTGGTGACGCGTAACATACGCGACGCGTCAGCAGTGACGCATAACAGTTGCGACGTACATGGCGGTGCGACATGTTTATGGATTTTTCCACTTTATTGTACATAATTGGACTGATGCGACATGTACGGCGGTGCGAGGTGTATGGCGAAAATACAGTTTATTAAGAGGGAGAAGCCTTCTCTTAACAGGGGAGGAGGTATCAGATTCCAACTTTCAAAAACGTATAATGCAACTTTAGGACTGATTCCCAGACAATTTTCACACCTGATGGGAACAGAAGAGCCTCGTCTGTGAATTAGACTAAAAAAGACCTTAAGAAACCTCTACTGTCAAGGTATGAGTTGTGATTTGTCAATCTACATAGGTATGTGTGTATCTTCAGATTCAGATTCAGATTCTGTTTATTATCGCCATTGTCAATGAACAGGATTCACAGACTAGGAATTTGCTTCGGCATAACGGTGCATAAAATATAGAAACATAAAAAACATAAACCATAAAACATCAATACAATATTCAGTGAACAAAACCTACTAAGAAACAGTGCAATTAGAGTGGTGCAATCAAAATACAGTGATACAGTGATTCCCAATCAAAATACAAAATACAGCGACCAAGGCAAGTTATGAGGTAGCATGGTTATGAGTGTTCAAAAGTCTGACAGCAGAGGGGAAGAAACTGTTTTTATGGCGGGAGGTTCTGGTCCCAATTGACCGAAGCCTCCTGCCTGAGGGGAGTGGTTCGAACAGACCGTATGCAGGGTGAGAAGGGTCAGCTGTGATCCGACCTGCTCGCCTCACAGTCCTGGAGACGTACAGGTCATGGAGAGATGGGAGACTACAGCCGATTACCTTCTCAGCAGAGCGCACAATGCGCTGCAGTCTGTGTCTGTCCCTGACAGTGGCCCCGGCGTACCACACTGTGATGGACGCGCTGAGAATGGACTCGATGATGGCCGTGTAGAACTGCACCATCAGCTTGGCCGGCAGCTTGGCCTTCCTCAGCTGTCGCAGGAAGTACATCCTCTGCTGAGCCTTTTTGATGAGGGAGCTGATGGTTGGCTCCCACTTGAGGTCCTGGGTGATGGTGGTGCCGAGGAACCGGTAGCAGTCCCCAATGATGATGGGGGTGTTGTTAAAGGTGATGGGGGGCAGAGGGGCTCTGTCTTTCCTGAAGTCCACAATCATCTCCACTGTCTTCTGGGCGTTGAGCTCCAGGTTGTTGTTGCTGCACCAGGTCACCAGCCGGCCCACCTCTCTCCTGTACGCAGACTCATCATCATCCGAGATGAGCCCGATGAGGGTGGTGTCGTCCGCAAACTTAATAAGTTTTACGGAGTCATGGTTGGAGGTGCAGCAGTTGGTGTACAGGGAGAAGAGCAGAGGGGAAAGAACACAGCCTTGTGGTGAACCTGTGCTTATGGTCTGAGTGTCCGAGACAGCTTTCCCCAGCCGCACGCGCTGACTCCGGTCTGTCAGGAAGTCAGTGATCCACCTGCAGGTGGCGTCAGGTACACCGAGCAGAGAGAGCTTGTCTTGGAGCAAAGCAGGAAGGATGGTGTTGAATGCAGAGCTGAAGTCCACAAACAGGATCCTAGCATAGGTTCCTGGGGAGTCCAGATGCTGCAGGATGAAGTGGAGGGCCAGGTTTATGGCGTCATCTACAGACCTGTTAGCTCTGTAGGCGAACTGCAGAGGGTCCAGGAGGGGATTGCTGATAGACTTGAGGTGGGATAAAACCAGACGTTCAAAGGTTTTCATGACTACAGATGTGAGAGCCACAGGTCTGTAGTCGTTTAGTCCTGTGATGCGTGGCTTCTTGGGGACAGGGACGATGATGGAGGACTTGAAACAGGCTGGGACATGACATGACTCCAGGGAAGAGTTGAAGATTTCTGTAAATACAGGTGCTAACTCATTAGCACACTTCCTCAGGGTGGAAGGAGTCACATGATCAGGGCCTGCAGATTTGTGTGTGTTCAACCTTTTGAAAAGCCTGTTCACCTCCCCCTCTCTAGCTGTGAAAGCAGGGGGTGGGGGGATCTCCAAGGTGGTTAAACACTGAGTGGTGTGGGGGGTAGAGGAATGTGAGTCCTTTGTTTCGAAGCGTGAATAGAAGTTGTTGAGGTCATTAGCCAGTTTGATGTCATCTGTGGAGTGAGGCGATCTGGGCTTATAATTTCTGATCTCTTTCAAGCCCCTCCAAACTGTGGCAGAGTCATTTGCAGAGAATAGGGTATATGCCACGGGTAGTGGTGACGTACTTCCGTTAAAATCTGGGCTCTACGCTACACTTCCGGTTCTGGTCGACAGCAGTTGTTGTTATCGGTAGCTTCTAGAACTAGACCATGTAAAAGACACAAAAGGTAAATTATCTGCGAGCTACTGGTACAACAAGAGAGATTTGTTGTGTGCCGTTGTGTCCAGTGAATAGCAGGGACAATAGAGCGCTTAGTTTTTTATATTTTAATGCCAGAGTTCGTGGCTAACCGAGTTAGCCTTAAAGCTAACACTCGGTTGTAGCTGGCGTTTTAAACCTCAGAATATTCAAGAGCCAGCATCAAACAGTGGTTAAAAAGGAGCTGTACCTGCATTGTTCCAGTGGAATAATTCTCCCTTCCATGACCGGGCTTTGGGAGAGAAGCAACAGGACAGCGAGGAGGAGAACACAGCTGCAGCTCAGTAAGAAACATGAATATGACTCGACTCCACATCCTGCACTTGTAGATTTAATGTTGGAGTCATGATGAGTGATTTAATAAAAGTTTGTAACTACATACTTTTAAAATAATATTCAGATTTTAACAGTTTTCTAATCTGTAAATATGTTTGTAAACTCCTAGTAACTTCAGGGCTGTTACACCTCTGAAATATTCTCTGCAGTTTCCTTTAATATGAAACCAGAACTGTTTCACTTCAATTAAACTTTTATTTCCTGAGATGTAATTATTTATTTTAAAGCATAACTCTCATAAAGAGTTCTCTGTTTGGTTTTTTACGTTATGTAGGTAAATATGAACACTTTTTTGTTTTTTCAGGTTTGCATCATCTGACCTCCTGATGTGTTTCTGACCCATGACTGCGCTGCTCTGCCATTCATGGTCGGTGTTCACCAAGAATGAGATGAGAGGAACTCCCCATCAAGTTCAAGTTGTGTTTATTTGTCATATACAGGTTAACACAGAGTTAACAGTACAATGAAGTGCTCAGGATGAGAAGAGCAGATTTGACTTGCTAAAAATCAAACTATACTAAAAGCATGCAAAGTGAAAAAGTAATTATAATATTCACAAAGTCCTGAAGAGAGACAGTAAACATGGTTGGATATACAGTAATGATGCAGCAGGATGAATTTGAATGAACTACTGTAAGTATTTCAAACTAGTAATACAGTACAAGCTAACATGCACATAGTTATATATATATATACAGTATATATATATATACACTACACATAATCAACATTACACAGGTTGTGTGACATTGAATTATTAGTTATTACCAGTTGTTCAGTGTTATTTATTGATTATTTATCCACACCACCCCGTCAACCCATATCCTGCAGCCCGTTGAGTTCTTCCTGTTCTTAAATGACCTTGACCTTGGATGAAAGCAACGGGACCTTGCTGACCGGTACGGTGTCCATCAGTCCACGGTCAGGCGGATTATCACAGCAACTTTTTGACAGTACTCGGCTCAATTAGGACCCGATACCTGAAGAGCAGATGCATAAAAATCTACCTGCAGACTTCAGGACTACTGTACCCTGACACTGCAGTCACACTACTTACTACTTGTAAGAAAATAAAATGTTCAAAACATTCTGACTTTGTCTTCATATTATCACCCAAAAAAAATGTGTATGTTGATTTAAGACAGGCTTAGAGTTCAGTTTTATTTTAGCCAGTTTATTAAAAACAAATTTGATGTTACATTACTGTAGAAAACGTTTGAGGCACAAGATTTAAACAGTTTATAGCATTACAGCTTCTGACTTTAAGTCACAGCTTCCTCGACAGCTAATGGAGATTTAAAAACATTAATCAGTCAGACAAAGGTAAGTGATGAAGCAGCTCTTCTGTTCAACCATCCACATGGATCACATGTCCTTCGTCATCAGTGGAGCTCACAAACATCCAGGCTGGACCAGCTGGCTCCCTCCTCATCATCATCACTATGGTGTCCTGTCCAGTGAAAGAAAACATCTCTTATTAAGAGCTGCTATAAACAGTGAGATTCACAAAACCATATAGCAGATATGTGTTGAATATAAAGAGTTTATATTGTCTGATATTTAACTTCAACTCAAGTTTTGTACACAAACTTGAATTAAAATAATTAAATTAAAATAACGTGTTTCTAAATCTGGTCTAAATCTCCTGCCTCCTTGTTTGAAACTGAACTGTCAGGTGGCTTTGACTCAAACAGTGGGGCTTCTGCTGCTCCTCATGGACTGTAAACACTCAGCCCTGACTTCTCCTGCCTCCTTGTTTGAAACTAACATTTGTGTTAAATCAGAAATGTACAGACAAAACACGTTTACTCAACAATTTAGCAAGGGTTAACTATGTTAGCTGTGTTAGCCTACATGATGCAGTTTGGTGAACTGAAAACAAATACAGACTTACCTTCAGAGTTATTTATGTAGTTGGACACATAAAGCTTAAGTCCTTTGTCTTTCTTAGATGTGCGCTTTAGACAAGGTCTGAATAATTCTGTACACATTGACTGTCGGCAAGTCCTCCAGAGATTGTGTAAAGATCGCCATTCTGTGGCTGTGAACCGGAAGTGCGCCCTCTGGCCCATGAATGCGGAAGTGCTAGAAAGGAAGTCCGTGGCATATAGCCTATTGACAACAGGTCAGCAAGAGGACTGGGTATAAAAAGAGCCTTTTAGAGAGTTTGAATATCTTAGATGTAAAGATGGGCAGGGATTCACCGGGATGAAAAACTAAGAATAGTGGAACAGTTTTATGATAATGACCTTCAATGGAAGTTTGACAGTTTTTGAATATACCATAATCTAGGGTTCATAATCTCATCAAAATATTACCATACCATACCAGCTTTATTTACAAGGCACTTTATACACCCACAGGACCAAAGAGCTGTACAGTACATATTACGAAAAAAATCATACAGTCATATAATTAAAGCAATTAAAATGATTAAAGGTCAACATTTCAGATGGTGTCAAAGGCCAAGGAGAAGAAATAGGTTTTAAGAAGGAAAGAGGTCTGATAATCAAGGGAAGGTTGTTCCACAGTTTAGGAGCTGCCACAGCAAAAGCACGATCTCATCTGAGCTTGCAATTGGTCTTTGGCACACTCAAAAACAGCTGATCACATGACCTGAGGGATCAAGAAGGTGTGTACAGATGAAGCAGCTTGGCTAGATAGAGCGGGGAAGCCAATTAAGAGCTCTAAAAGCAAATACAATAATTTAAAAATGATTCCTAAAATGTGTGGGCAGCCACTGCAGGGAGCCTAAAACAGGAGAAACCCAGTGAATTGTTTGTGTGCCAGTTAAAAGTCATGCAGCTGCATTCTGTACCCTCTGAAGCTGAGAGATACACAAATCACTGATTTCTTTTAAGAGTGCCTTACAGTAATCCAGCTGAGTGGTCACAAAGGCATGAACTACTGTTTCAAAATGCTGCAAAGAAAGAATAGGCTTTATTTTTTCATTCAACCTTTATTTCACCAGGTTAATCCCATTGAGCCTCAAGGAGTCATTTACAAGAGAGACCTGGTTTCAACAAAGAATGATGACAACAGCGACAATGGACTTTCTGTTGACAATAGGCAATCATAAGAGAGACATGCAGATTTTTTAAAAACAAGTTAAAAAATGTCAAAGTAAAAAAAACAGATATACGGCAAATGTAGAAAACTAAAAACAGGAACATTTCTGCATTGGTTTTTGCCAGGATTCAAAAAGGTTCTTAAAGCCATTTAGAGAAGGCAAGGTTGAGAGCTTCAGATATTTTTGTAAGATATTCCAGGAAACAGGAGCAGAGTAGGAGAAGGTCATTTTGCCAAGTTCAGTCCTCACTGACGGAACACTGCAGGTAATCATGTCCTGAGAGCGCACGCTGTAGCTGCACTCACGCAGAGACATGTAGGAGGAGATGTATGAGGGCAGCAGACCAAGAAGTGATTTAAAGATGAAAATGTACCAGTGGAAGAGTCTGTGTGAAGTTAATGATGTCCAGTTAACCAGTGAATACAGGGTGCAGTGGTGGGTACGATAATCACAACCAGTTATGAATCTTAGTGCACCATGATAGACAACATCCAACATCTGCAGGTGCTTGTAAGAGCGTTCATGTACATAATGTCACCGTAATCAATGAAGGGAAGAAAAGTCACAGATACAAGGTGTTTCCTAACATCCACAATTAGACATGATCTGTTTCCGAAAAAGAAACCCAGTTTAACTTTCAGTTTCTTTACTTTGTTTTCCACACGGAGCTTAAAAGAGAGATGCAAATCGACCAAGATATCCAAATATTTATAGGAATCAACAAATACAATAGGGACACCATTTGAAGATAAAATCAGAGGAAGAACTGCTGGGACCGACTTCCTGTTTGAAAAAAGCATCCCTTTGGTTTTATCAGCATCTAGGACAAGTTTGAGACGGAACAAATCTGACTGGATGATGTCAAAAGCAGATTGCAAAAGCTGGAAAGCCTTAGCAAATGTTTTAGCCTGAACTTTCATTCAACCTTTATTTTTTTTACAGGCTAGCTTCGTTGAGCCACGGGGACTCATTTACAAGAGGGACCTGTCTCACTCACACCCAGGGTCAATTTAGAGTTACCAATCAGCCTAAACTGCATGTTTTTGTTCTGTGGGAGGAAACCGGAGCACCCGGAGAAAACCCACGCATGCAGAGAGAGAACATGCTAACTCCACCCAGAAAAGCCCCCGGACTAGGATTTGAACCAGGGACCTGCTCGCTGAGAGGCAGTAGCTCTACCAGTTGTGCCACCATGCTGCCCTAAACAACTGTCCCATCAGCATAGAAATGTAAGGATGCATCACGCCGGGTACACACCAAACGCGTTTTGAGCAGCCGAAGCAGCCAGTTTAAATGCAAAGTCTATGTGGCTGCGCATCGAGGAGCGGCACAGCGTGATCCGGCGCGTTTTGAGCAGTTTAAGTAGCGCGGCAAGTTGCGGCAGTTCTTTTCCGTGCACGTGGCGGGTCCAAAGCAGCGGCTACCCGAGTTCAACGAATTGAACTTTGACCTACTTTGAATGCTCGCCGCGTAGCAGCAACCAATCGGGAGAGACTCTGCTGTGATGACGCAACAACGACAGGACTTTTTTTGGACATTTTAAACTTAGCCCAAAGAGCATCCATGAAGAAACCAGCCTCCGTTAAGAAACTTGGCATTTTTACAGTTGCCGCTGTCCGCTCGAGCGTACGATCACCCCAAACATAAAAAAAAAAAAAGTTTTAATCTCAACAAAGACTTTCGGAGCTGCAGTTCGGCTTGTAGAAAACCCACTCAAGTAGTAACGAGGCTCACGAACAGCTGGTTTTATCTGCCCGGTGTACAAAAAACAAAACAAACCCGACCGGAAAAGGACCAAGACGCTCCTCCCACTGTGCATCTTCAGACGCGTTCGGTGTGAACAGACATCTGTTGACAAGCAGCCAACACCGTGCGTCGGGAGCATTTTTGCTGCTCAAGACGCGTTGGGTGGGAACCCGGCTTCAGAGATGCTCTGACCTACATTACCTATGTAGATTGTAAAGAGGGTGGGTCCTAAGACTGAGCCTTGTGGTACACCATTGTTGACTGTTAAACAACTGGAAGAAGTACTGTTATGTTGAACACATTGCCTCCGATCGGAAAGATAGTTAGAAAACCAACCAATGGTGTGATCTGAGAAACCGATTTCTGAGAGCTTATGACACAGGATGTTATGATCCACTGTGTCAAAAGCTTTAGACAGGTCTAAGAAAAGTGCAACACAATGATCCTTAGCATCCAAAGCTTCAACAACGTCATTAAGAACCTTCAGTGAAGCAGTCGTTGTGCTGTGTTGTTTCCTGAAACCAGATTGATGAAGAGGTAAGATGTTAAATGAGTCCAGATAATTTTTGATTTGAGAGTTTATCAGTTTTTCTAGAACCTTGGCTAAAATGCAGAGTTTAGAGATCGGTCGATAATTGTTCAGTGAGGTGGGGTCACCTCCCTTCAGCAAAGGAAGAACAAAGGCTGTTTTCCAAGCATCCAGAATGGTGTTTTGGCTTATGGACAGATTAAAGATGTGAGTCACAGGGACTGTGATGATATGAGCAGCCAGCCTTAAGAAATAAGGTGGAAGTTCATCTGGACCTGCAGATTTTTTAGGATCAAGATCTTTTAACAGTTTATTTACCTTGCTGACTGAGAACGGAGAAAAAAGAGAAAGGGTGATTAACTGAGGATTGACTTGTAGGAGGGATTTGATTTGTAGAAGTTTGGTTATTAGATGAAGTGGCTGATTTTCCATTAGTAACTGTGTCAAATAATGAACTCGAAGCAACAAAATGTTTGTTGAAACAGTTCAGGGTCTCGTGCTTATTTGAGACAGGAACAGAGATAATGAGAAGTTGTGATGGGAGGTCTGATGATTGGGGTATGCTTGAGAGAGATTTGATGGTTTTCCAGAATCTTTTATGGTCGTTTAGATTTTTGGAGGTCTGAGATATAAAATAGTTACGTTTTACGGCTTTGATGGCAGTTGTGCATTTATTCCTCAGCTGCCGAAAATTCAACCAATCAGTGTCTGAGCAAGATTTTTTTTCTGCGACCCAAAGGAGGAGGTCAGCTAGTTCAGGGGTAAACCAGGGGCTGTCACGGCCCTTTATCCTGAACTGGCAAAAAGGAGCGTGTTTGTTCACAAAATAAATGAAACTATTATGAAAATAGTCCCAGGCGGTGTTCATGTCATCAGTTAGAATACGCTGCCAGTCAAAGTGAGATAGATCCCAGAGGAATGACTGTTCCTAAAAACATTTCAAATCCCTTTTTTAAATTAATCTGGGCTTGGAAGGTGGAAGTTTAACATCTCTGAGAGCCGCTATTACACTATGATCACTCAACACGTCAGTGAATACACCTGTACCAGGGAATTTGTGAGGCGTATTTGTTAGAAACAGGTTTAAGATGGAAGATTTTTCAAGACAGTTTTTGTTTGGTCTAGTGAGAGAGTCAATAAGTTGGGTTAGATTGAGTGATAGGCAACATTCCTTGAATTTATCACACAGGGGGTTGACTTATCCCAGTCAATGTTGAAATCTACTGCCAAAAAATCTCTTTGAATTTTAAAATTCCTAGGAATTCTGTCAGGGAGGAAAGCGCCTCAGGTGTTGCTGAGGGGGGACGATAACAACCCACTACAGATAAGATCTGGCCTCCATTCAATGTGATATTTACAGTTAAGGCCTCAAACTGGTTTGGGATTGTTTTAGCAGACACAAGACTAGAAACCAGAGAATATTTGATATAAATAGTGACTCCACCCTCCCCTTTTTGTTTGATGATCACAGCAATAGATATTAAATCCATTGGTTACCAGATCATCATTCAGTACAGATTTGTTAAGCCAAGTTTCAGAGATGAAGATTATGTCTGCCCCAGAAGAACTGACCAGAATTTTCAAGGTATCAAGTTTTTTCAGAAGGCTACGAGCGTTTACATGCAGAAAATGAAGACCTGACATGTTTTTAAAGTCATTTGGTGTACTGTAGTTAGTGGGGGTCCAAGGTTGGGCTGAATCCCTCAGAGCAGTAATAACATTATTTTCAGACATTTTCTTGAGTTTTTTTTCCTCACTGATGTGTAATTACAGGAGGTAATAGTGTGACAATTAGCCCCCATAATTGAACCATGAGAAACATTAATGAAGACATGATCATTCAGAACCCAAAAACAGTGAAAGTTGCAGTGATGGGCAGATCCATATTGTTAACAAGATTCAGTGATTCCAGATAGTCTGAGATCTGAAAATAATGACAATGATATGAATGGGGCAGAAAAGTCTCGGACCATAAAGCGTCACAAATTAAATGAGCAAATAAATCTGATGAGGTGGCCCAACTGCAGTTTGAGTTGGGCTGAGGGGGGCTCCAGCCCCCCTGCGAAGATGAATGGATGCGGCCATGGGAAACAGAAGCTGGGTCCAGAATCAACAGGTAGAAACAGATCATTTGCAGCAAATAGAACGAGCTGCCAGAAAATCCTCCTGAAATGAAAAGCTTGATCCTAGCCCATTTCAGATCAACAGGGAGCAACAGCGTGATCCAGAATAAAATTATTATTATCCAGGTGAGTTGGGATGGAAGCCTGCAGCAAGTCTGATGCAAACTCCGGCCAGACTCCTCACGAGCACCAAACAACGCTGCTCCTCCGCGCTTCACTCCGCTCCTCAGCATGTCACCTTGCTCATCTGCTCCTCCACAGCTCACAAAACGAGAGGCCAACCCCGGCGAAAAACGATAAGACTGACCGGGGAGGATGAAGACATCACTGGCCCGGTTCTGCTCCGGTCCGGTTCTGGCAATGCTTCAAAGAAACAGAGCGTCTCCTCCAGGTACAGCGATTCCCACAGAGGTGGACACACCTTCATTTAAAGGTAACGGGCCGCTCAGAGGCTGAGACCAGCTTTAATGAAGATGAAGTCCCCCACAGCCAACTCAGTTTGGTTCTGGTCCTGTGACACAGGTTCTGGTACACAGGTACACTTCCCCCACCCTGAATGAAGACGTCACAAGACCAGACTAACAGAAAGCAGCGATAAGGTTAGCAAAACTACCTCCCTGTGATTCTTGTCGGAACCAGGTAGAACCACTGGTCCAGATGAGAAATTCAGTTGGGGTCCAGAGAGAGGGGGGAACCACCAGGGCTTTGAGGGACGGCTCCCCAGCTCGAGGGGTCACCTGGCCGGCAGGATGCGCTCAGACTGACCGGTGGGGTGGGAGCAGCCGGTCCTGGGATGAAAGTAATTTTTTGGATGGTCCCGTCCGGTTCTCTGAGTCACTGAACACCGAATTCAGCTGGAAGGGGGACCAACTTTAGTCCTGTTCAAAAAACGGGTCAGTTTGATGATAAAAGACTACAGAGAAGCCGGAGGGAGCAGCGTCCATCAGCTTGTCAGAACTGGAAGTTTTTGCCAGCTGTTGTAGGTGGAAAAAAATAGATTTAACAACTGGTCTGATGTGGTTTTCTAACTTACCGTAAGTCCAACATCAATTTTGAATCCTGGCAGTGTTTAATATCAGAGTCAGAGTCAGAGAGTCTTTATTGTAATTTGCACCGCATATGGTACATGTGATGAAAACGAGATTATGTACACAGGGTCCCAGTTACATCCAACAACAAATGCAAGAGAAAAACAGTAATAACATCTAGAATTAACTAAGAAAAACATCAACTAGTAATACACTAAGCCTAATATAGTGGAAATAAACAGCAGCACGAACATGAGTTTGTATGAGCAGATGGTCACAGATGAACACAGATGAACACAGCAACAAGAAAACAGATCAGCATCAGCATGATGTGATATTTTGCAGTGTTTATTTTTTATTTTATTTTTATTTATTCATGAGTCTAACAGCCTCAGGGTAGAAGCTGTTCCTCAGTCTAGTGGTTCTACATTTGATGCTCCTCAACCTCCGTCCTGAGGGGAGTGGGGCAAAGAGTGAGTGTGCTGGGTGAGTGAGGTCTTTCATGATGCAGGTGGCTCTTTTCCTGCATCTGGAGGTGTAAATGTCTGTGATGGTGGGGAGACTGACTCCAACAGACTTCTGTGCAGCCTTCACCACTCTCTGCAGAGCTTTCCTCTCTTCAACTGTGCAGCCTCCATGCCACACGTTGATGCTGGAGCACAGGACACTCTCCACTGCACACCTGTAGAAGGAGGTGAGAACTGGGCTGCTCAGACCAGCTCGTCTCAGCCGTCTGAGGAAGTAGAGTCTCTGATGACCTTTCTTGATCAGGCTGGTGGTGTTGTTGCTCCAGCTGAGGTTATCATTCAAGTGTACACCCAAGTATTTGTAATATGAGCGGATCCTGCTGGAACAAGATCTGGGAGCTCTCTTATTTTGACAGGGTGTGTTCCGGCAACATTTGCTTGGATCCGGCAACTCTCAAGTTTACTAATAATAAAGTTCTGAAAAGAATATGGCTGTCTTGAGGTTTTGAGAGCCATGCTTGAACCGTGTCGCTCCACTGTGATAGGGGACAGCCCAGGGAATGAGTTCTGTTTGATTGAGGCAACCAGTTTTTCTGTGCCATTAGTAATCCAGACCAAAATAATTTGGATGGATGGATGGATGGATGGATGGATGGATGGAATTACAGTATAATAAAATGGCCTGAATAGTTAAAATAGTTTTTTTTTCAGGTCAAGTTCTCTCTTTTAAAGACTGACTAGTTGTTTTATTTTGTGGAAGAAAAAAACTAGTATTTTATGCAGTAAAAGCTAGTAAAACCTCATGTGGAAAAATGCATCACAAACCAGAGCTCGGGTCTCAGGAGGTTAAATTACTGAACAGTCGCTGAGAGTAAATTTCACCTTAGCAGGTGCTTATCAGATAACTTCAACACTTGCTCTTCTCAAGGGCGGACGTCTCCTCTCGGTCTCCACTTTGCTTTTGCTTTGTCTTGTCTGTGAAACTGTCTGAGAGCCTCTCTTCTACAAAATCTTCTGAATCATAACTATGGACTTCAATTTGGTCAGTTGGTCCCTCAACACAACTGATAACATTTCTTCAACAAGAAGACAGGCTGTAGGTGAGATGATTTGTCCTGTTGGCTGCACACATTTGGATATCTCATCGACTTGAAGACTTGATGATGTGTCTATCTCTGCTGTCATCTGTGGATCTTAAGGACGCATATTTAATTGGATTTATGATAACTGGTTCCTGCTTTTTGGATTTGGCTGGTTCCTGGTCTATCAACAATCAAGGAAGACGTCAGCAGCAAATCTGGACCTGGTCAGGCTGCCTGCCTTACATGATGGCTTGGTTCATGTCTCGAGAACCCAGACTTTTGGCTGAATGGATTAGATCTCGGGGATTTTCTCAGGCACGTTCCATTGGTATGATCATTTTAATTTGGACATTTCGGAAGTGAGTGGACCGACACAGACTGAAGGTAGATGTCATTAACGTTCTGTCTGTCCCCAAAACAATTGTGTTTATCTGACATTTGGCTCCCCGACTGGCCTTGACAGGCCGTCTTATCTCAGAAGTTTTGTAAACCTGACACTCTCACCCTCCCAACCCTTCTACTGAGGATTTCCATGGACTTTTCAGAGGAGCCCAGCTAAATAAACATTTTGTCATCATTTCAGGACTCTGGATTCGCCTCTGGCCGTCCTCTGCAGCTCCCTCCCCCCATGAGTGTGCACAGATCTCCAGAGGGAACTACTGCATATGAACTGAGTGATTTTATCTGAACTCTGCAGTGTCCCTACGAGGTGGCATGCTCACCGCCTTTGAGTCCCCCTCCCACGCCCTCTGCGCAATGTCGGCGTAATTATGTGCACAATTTTTTTCATTACCACATTTTTGACCTTCAAACAGAGGTCAAAAATGCGTTAGGAATTTTTTTGTCTCCAAACCCTATGTGTCATTTTTCACCACTTTTATTGTCTGTTCAACAGATCTCACTTGTAAATGAGTCTTCTAGGCTCGATGTGACTTTTTGAGACGTCTTGGAGGTCTCTGGTTCATTGGGTTTACAAACTGGCTTGATTTCACTAGATCAATAAAAGGCATTTGACCGCGTTGAACACGGATTCTTCTGGAAAACCATGAGGGGGTTTGGGTTCAGCGAAGGTCTTATCTCCAAGATCCAGGTACTGCACAGTGACATTGAGAGTGTGCTGAAGATCAATGGTAGTCTGTGTGCTCCTTTTAGGGTGTGTAGAGGCGTTCGACAGGGCTGCGTGTTCTCAGGGATGCTCTACGCACTCTCCCTGGAACCTCTCCTCCAGAAAATACGCTTGAGTGTTCATAGTCTGGTTTTACCTGGTTTTAGTAACAATATGATTTTATCTGCCTACGCTGACGATGTTGTTGTTTTTATAAATGATCAAGTGTGGAACAATGATTGTGTTATACAACAAATACAGAGCTTTATCATTCAATAGGTCTCTGACTTTGTACAGTACTGCTATCGATTTAGCTATTTTTATTCTTACAGAATTTATGTGTTGTTTCCATGTCAGTTTGTCATCAATGATAACACCCAAAAACTTCACCTCACTCACTCTACAAATCTCAACATCCTCAATTTTGAGTGGAACATCAACAGTTTTCTTTTTATTACCGAATATCATGTAATTAGTTTTCTCTAGATTTAATGATAATTTATTTATTTTAAACCAAGTTTGTATCTTGACAAATTCTGTCTTTATCAATTCCAACATTTGTTCTATATCTTCACCTAAACAGAAAAAAGTGGTATCATCAGCAAAAAGTACACATTTAAGGAGTCCTGACACATTTACCAAGTCATTCACATATAAAATAAAAAGCTTTGGTCCAAGTACAGAGCCTTGGGGAACTCCACATGTGATATTACAGAGGTCAGATCTTACATCATTTATTTGTACAAATTGTTTCCTATCTTTTAAGTAGCTAGATACCCACTGTAATGCTGGTCCTCTAATACCATATTTGTTCAGCTTTTCTAGGAGAATGGTGTGATCAATAGTATCGAATGCTTTTTTTAAATCAACAAAAATACTGATACAATATTGTTTTTGATCGACAGCAGTAGTTATTTGTTCCATTAATTCCATGAGAGCCATTGATGTAGAGTTTTTTTTATCTAAACCCATACTGACTGTTGCTTAGAATATTTTGTTTATCTATAAATTGGTCTAGTCTGTTTACAAATAGTTTTTCAAGAATTTTTGAAAACTGTGGTAACAAGGATATAGGTCTATAATTGTTGAATACACATTTATCACCATTTTTAAAAAGAGGAACGACCTTAGCTACTTTCATATTATCTGGAAATATTCCTGTTGAAAATGATAAGTTACATATGTATGTGAACGGCTCAATAACATGGCTCATTATGTCCTTCACAAACATCATATCCATGTCCACCCAGTCTTTCGATCTCTTGTCTGTAAGATGTTTTACTACATTCATTATTTCCTCTTTGTTAGTTCCATTTAGAAAAATACTATTTGCACAACCTGTAATTGAGTGGGTCACATTTTTATCTACTTTTGGTATCTTAGCTGCAAGGCTTGATCCAACATTCACAAAATATAATAATAATAATAATAATAATAATAATAAACTTTATTTGTATAGCACCTTCCTACAATGCCTTGCATTGACCAAGGTGCTTAACAGGATAAAAAGATGAATAAACTGGAACAATAAATCAATGAAAATAGAATAAGAAACAACAGCAATAAAAGAAGGCAATGGAAATAAAAAATGCTACATACTAAAATAACACAAGTAATAAAAGTTACACACTGAAAGCTTTTTTGAACAAGTGGAAATAAAAAGGCAATGGAAATAAAAAATGCTACATATTAAAATACCAAAAGTAATAAAAGTTACACACTGAAAGCTTTTTTGAACAAGTGGGTCTTCAGTCTGGTTTTGAACAGAGTCAGATCAGAGGTGGCACGCAGCTCAAGGGGGAGGCTGTTCCAGGCTTTTGGGCCGGCAACAGAAAATGACCGGTCTCCCCATTGTTTGTACCTTGAGCGAGGCACCTCCAGCAGGTGTTGACTGGCAGAGCGTAAATCTCTGCCGGGCTGATGGACTTTCAAAAGTTCTGAGATGTAGAGAGGAGCAAGTCCATTCAGAGCTTTGAAAACAAACAGCAGCAGCTTGAACTGTATCCTGAACTGAACCGGGAGCCAGTGTAGAGAGGACAGGACAGGAGTGATGTGTTCATATTTTCGTGTGTTGGTCAAAAAGCGCGCGGCAGAGTTCTGTACAAGCTGTAAACGGGAGATGGAGGATTGATTAATACCAACATACAAAGCATTACAATAATCAAGTCTGGAGGTCACAAAGGCATGGATGGCCTTCTCCAGATCACCACGGCTGAGAAATGACTTGACTTTGGAGAGCAGACGGAGCTGGAAAAAGCTGGTCTTGACAACAGAACTGATCTGTTTATCAAACTTTAAGTTGGAGTCAAGCTGCACTCCAAGATTTCTGACCACCGGGTTGAAGTGGGGGAGGGGAAAACCAACACTGGGACTGGGAAGGATGTTGCTGGTGTCACCAGGTGCACCAAATAAAATGCATTCAGTTTTATCTGTGTTTAGGTGGAGGAAGTTTTGAGAGAGCCAGTGCTTAATGTCATTTAAGCAGTTGACAAGAGTGTTTGAACTGAGTGAGGGGTTGGGAGTGACTGGCAGATAGATTTGTAAATCGTCTGCATACATGTGAAAAGACAGGTTATGACGTGCAATGATTGATCCTAATGGCAGCATGTAAAGAGAGAAGAGGACTGGCCCTAGAATAGATCCCTGTGGTACGCCAGAGGTCAGAGGGGTTGATGAAGAGGAGGACAGATCGCCTATCATGACAGAAAAAGTTCTCCCAGACAGGTAAGATTTGAACCACTCAAGCACAGCTCCCTGGAGGCCAACCTGCTGAGACAAGCGGTTGATTAGTACCTGATGGTCGACGGTGTCAAAAGCTGCTGAGAGGTCTAACATCACCAGCAGAGCAGGGTTTTTTGCATCCAGGGACAGAAGAATGTCATTCTGTACTTTGAGCAGTGCAGATTCAGTGCTGTGACGAGCTCGAAAACCTGACTGAAATTTTTCAAACAGGTTGTTGAGCTCTAGAAAAGATTGAAGTTGAATAAAAACAATCTTTTCTAGGACCTTTGATAGAAATGACAGATGGGAAACTGGTCTGAAATTAGAGAGAGCTGTAGGATCTAGGCCTGGTTTTTTGAGAAGAGGCCTGACCACAGCGTGTTTGAAAGCAGATGGCACAAAACCTGAAGATAGACAGCTGTTAATAAATGACAAAACACAAGGACCAATTACATCAAAGGATTGTTTGAACATTTTAGAGGGAATGATGTCCAGAGAACAGTTAGTTGGTTTCATCTGCTGAACCACCTTGGTGAGGTTAGGCAGTGAGACCAGGTCAAATTGGTCAAAAACAGCTGTGGTTATTGCAGACGCACAAGACTGGATGGTGTTGGATGAACTGACAATGTTCTGCCTGATAGAGTCTATTTTGTTGACAAAATAGCTCTGAAAGTCATCGCAGGTAGACTGTGTGGCAGTTTTCAGAACATTGACAGATGGATTGATAACAGACTGGAGTGTGCTGAAAAGCGTCCTCGGCCGGTTGGAGCTGGTGGAGATTAAATTGGAGAGGTACTGTGACTTGGCCTGTTTCACAGCATTATGATACTCACAGAGACAGTCTCTCAGTATTCCCTGAGACACATGAAGCCGGTCGCGCTTCCATATTCGCTCTGCTTTTCTGCAACGTTGTCGAAGAGCTCGCGTCGTTTCGTTGAGCCATGGGGGTGGTTTGTTCTTTGAAGATGCCTGTTTGAGAGGAGCGATGGAGTCCAAGATCGTCGTGCAGGTGTGATGGAAGGAGGTGATGAAGTCCTCAGGATGTAGAGATGGGTCCAGGCTGACAGCAGAGCAAAATTCAGTGCTCTTAAAGGCATCAGTGAACTGACTTGGAGTGGATGGGGTGATGGAGCGGCAGAAACGTGCTGGGAGAATAGCCTTCGGTGCAGGAGAGGTGAAAATTTCAAATAATATGGGAAAATGGTCTGAAATACAGGTGTCCAGGATCTCCACAGCAGGTATTTGAAGGCCGTGGGAGATAATTAAATCCAGTGTATGACCCTGGCTGTGTGTGGCCCCCGAGACCGACTGTGACAGGTTGAAAGAGTCCAGGAGGTCCTGAAACTCACATCCAAGCTGATTACTTGGGCAGCAGGTGTGCACGTTGAAGTCCCCACAGAAAAGCCAAGAGTCAAACTTTGGCAGTAGGTCAGCCAGTAGTTCAGAAAACTCACTGAGAAAGTTTTTGTTGTATTGAGGGGGTCTATAAAAGAGGCCACACAGAAGAGGTTTAGCAGATTCCAGCACAAAAAGCATGCTTTCAAAACTGGTGTAGTTTTTCTGAGGCAACAAACGGTACTTGAATGCATCACTGAAGACTGCAGCGAGCCCTCCCCCTCTTCCTGCTCCACGCGGAGCGCTCAGGTGGGTGTAGCCATTTGGGAGAAGCTCAGAGAAGCAGCTGTTGTCTCCAGCTTTTTGCCAAGTTTCAGTAATCAAAAACAGATCCAGACGATGAGTTGAGATCAAATCACTTAATATAAAAGTTTTATTTGTGATCGATCTGGCGTTAAACAGTGCTGCACGGGTTGGAACGCAGCCAGTTACGTCACTCTCAGCTCGAGCGAGCGGGCGGAGGTTCTGTTTAACGCAGCCTCGCTTCACAGTCCTCACCGGGGGACAAAATGGATACTGATCGCTGGCGTCATGATTGATAGCAACAAGGCATCTGTGGCGGCGAGCGAAGGAACGACGGACATCAAAGACGCTGAATTCAGGAAGTAAGTCAGCCGTCGGCGTGTTGTGAGACGAGAGATACTTTTTAAATTTCACCAGGACGCCTGCCCTCGTTCTGCGTCTTCTGCGCCGCTTGTTGCGTGGCAGGGTGGTCGCGTTGCGTTGTAGGTACGGTGGTACAGATGCCAAGAAAGGTGGAGGTGGAGGAGGCTTGAAATATCCATATTTGCCAGTAGCCGGTGTGTTGATCAGCGAGTCTTGGAGACTTAGAAGAGTTGAGCGATCATAGACCAGAAGCGAGGATGCATCGTCGATGAAAAAAAGGCAGAACACGAACAGCAGTAAAAAGTTCAGGAGAGGAGTTAGATAGCAAGCCATGACAACCGGCGCCATCTTGAAACAACTAACAAAATCATGAATTTCATCGTTGTCTTTTACAAAATATTTTGAAATACCAGTTTTTGCTTTATGATTCTTCAGGACACTATTCATTACTCGCCATGTTGCTTTCATATCACCATTACTTTTATCTAATAATTTACTATAATATTCTTTCTTATGTTTCCTTATAATCCCTACTAATTTATTTTTATACTTTTTATATTTTTCTTCAGCGCTCTGACTTCGCAATTTCAAGAAACATGAATACAAATAATTCTTTTTTTTTTACAAGCATTTCTCAACCCTTTTGTCATCCATGGTTGATCAATCATATTTCTCTTTGTGTAATTTGTTTGCACACAATTCTTTTCGTACAGAGCTTCCAGGATATTCATATTTGTGAAAATATTATCAATTATTGTGGCACTATGAGTTGTAATTCTTGTTGGCTTTGATATCACTGGATACATATTTAAACTGTACATTGAGTTTATAAATGTGCTTATGTTATTTGAATCTGTTTTATTTCCCATATCAATGTTAAAGTCTCCACACAAAAAAACATTTTTATTAAAACTCTTCTCCATTAGCTCCAAGATTTTATCCGTGAATATTTCTATATTTGCTCCTGGTGATCTATATACACAACTTATTATTATGTTTTTATCGTTTTTGTTTATTATTTCTATTGTTATCATTTCCATAATATTATCAACTGTTATTGACATTTCACTATTTAATTTACATTTTATTTCATTATTGACAAACAGAGCGACTCTACCACCTCTTTTATTATTTCTGTTCATATGATATAATTCATACTAACTAAGTTAATAGAAAAGTTTTCTGTGTTATCCGCTGCAAGGGTGAACTGGAGAAAGAGCGAAGCCCTGGCCATAGGGGAGTGGTCATGTGGGCTCCCAGTTCTCCCTAAAGCGCTCGTTTGGCAAAAAGACGGTTTTAAATATCTCGGTGTGTTTTTAGGCAATAAAGAAATTGTAAATAAAAACTGGGAAAACAATGAGCAAAAACTGAATAACAAAATGTCAAAATGGAGATGGTTGCACTCTCAAATGTCTTGCCGAGGCAGCGTGCTGGTTTTAAACAACCTTGTTGCATCACAGCTGTGGCACAAATGATCTGTTTTAGACCCACCATTTGGCCTGCTTGTAAAAATACAATCAGAGATTGTCGCGTTATTGAAAGAGTCCTCAGGCAAAACGTGTCAACGTGATTTCTTTATTTCAGATCGCCCTGCTTCCAGCTAAGCCATCAGCCTTACAATCAGCGTCACCTGGCACCCTGAGCCTGGCGCTCCTTTTATGACATCATCACAAGTGGCCATCTGTAGTTTTTCCCCCAGGCCTTACATTAACACCACATCTTCCCTCTCTAGAATCAATGGGTGGACTATCATTGATTCAACAGACCTTAGAGGATTATTCTGCCTCATAGCTGGAAGGTCTGTTCCTACATAGAACTAGAAAACCCCATTATAAACAGAAATACATATTTAATCATTCTTAAACATTTAGCATAATATTCACACACTCTTCTTCACATTATACACACACATATTTACAAATTTAGTCTATCTGGTTTCACAACCCGTCTCCCAGACCTGGTTCTAGGAGTAGGTGAAAGTTCTGGAAGGCTCTGTTGTGGAGGTTCTTCAGGACTCTGTTGAACCAGTTCTGGATCAACATCCCCTTCCAGTACTTCTGGCTCTGTCGAAGGCTCCCTGGCAACCAAATGACGACGATTTCGCCTAATCGGTCCATGGGGTCCTTCCACAATGTATGAGCGTGGAGTATAATGCGTGGTAATCACTGCTCCACTTGTGCCTTGATCTTTAATCCACACACTTTGTCCTGGAGTCAGTTTGCTAAGAACTCTTGCTCTATGGCGTGAATCATACCTCTCTGCATCATTTATCCTCCTCTCTTTCTCTTTTCGAGCAACAATGTCAACGTCTGGAAGAAATGGCCTCAACGAAGATGGAAGTGTCGGCACCGTTGTACGAAGCCTCCTTCCCATGAGAAGTTCTGCTGGGCTGTAACCATTCCAAAGTGGTGTTGCTCTGTAGGCGAGTAAGGCGAGATACGGATCGGCTGCCTTTTTCAATAAGTTCTTTACTGTTTTAACAGCACGTTCAGCTTCCCCATTGCTTTGTGGATATCTTGGGCTACTGGTAATATGGTTAAATCCATATAACTTTGCAAATGTAGCAAAAGCAGCACAGGAAAACTGAGGACCGTTATCTGTAATCAATTCTTCTGGAATGCCATGACGAGCAAACATAGATTTCAGATGAGGAATCACATCAGACGATCTTGTGGGACTTAGTTGAGCAATTTCCACAAATCTTGATGCATAATCCACAACCAGAATATAATCTTTTCCTTGCAGCGTAAACAGATCGGCCCCAAGTCTTTTCCATGGTCTGTCTGGATACTGTGATGGCATCAGCGGTTCTGTACAATTTTCTCTCTCTCTGTTGCAGGTTTGGCATCTTAAAACCAGTTCTTTTAACTGCTGGCTCAGTCCAGGCCACCATACTGACTGCCGCGCTCGTTCTCGACATTTCACCACACCCAGATGTCCTTCGTGTAGTCTCATGAGCACATCGTTTCTCATGGTCGAAGGAATAACAAGTCTCTCGCCCTTTAGCAACAGACCATCCTTCACAGTAAGAAACGCCTTTTCTGCCCAATACAGTCTGAGTGCTGGTTCGCTGTTATAGTGTGCAGGCCATCCTTCCACACACAACTGCATCACACGTGCACATATACTGTCCCGTTTCAGCTCCTCTCTCAGCTCATCCAGGTAACCAGTGCTTGCAGGTAGGTTTCGCACCACATCATCCACATAAATGTTTGAGTCTTCGACCAACTCTGCTTCGGTCGCAGTTAGGTTTCCTGCCATGGGAGCACGTGACAGCGTGTCAGCTGTCCACAAATCTTTCCCTGGCACATATGAGATGGAATACGAATATCTCATCAGACGCATTCTAAAACGCTGGATACGTGGTGGAAGGCAATCTAACGTCTGCGAACCCAACAGACTCAAAAGTGGTTTATGATCCGTCTCTAACTGAAAATGTCTACCAATGAGATAAGTACTGAACCTTTCACAAGCCCAGGTGATACTAAGAGCTTCCTTTTCTACCTGTGCGTATCTCTGTTCAGTCTGCGATAGAGACCGTGACACATATGCTACAGGTCTCCATACTTGACCCCATTTTTGAAGCAACACACTCCCCAGACCATAAGCAGATGCGTCTGCCGAGACTTTACATTCCCGGTTAGTATCATACATGGCTAACACCGGTGGGGAAATAAGCATTTCTTTTAGCTCATTAAATGCTCTAGCCTGATCAACTCCCCACATCCAACAGTTTTTCTTAGACAAGAGATCCCTCAGAGGCTTGTCTCGCTCTGCCAACTGTGGAATAAACTTCCCCAGCTGATTAACCATCCCGAGGAAACTTCTGAGTTCACTCACATTTCTAGGTTCCTTCATTTGTCTCACTGCTTCAGTTTTATTTGGATCGGGACTAACTCCCTTAACAGAGATCATGTGGCCCAAAAATTTTACCCCCTGCTTTGAAAAATCACATTTATCAATGTTAAGTGTAAGACCAGCTTCTTGAATTTTCCCAAGGATTGTATGCAGACGAGCATCATGCTCCTCCTGTGTTCTCCCCCACACTAACACATCATCCATGTGACAAACTACACCATCTAGTCCCTCCGTAACCTCTGTTACCATTCTGTTCTGGAAATGCTCAGGGGCAGAAGCTATACCAAAAGGTAACCGTTTAAAAAAATAACGACCAAAAGGTGTAATGAAAGTTGTGTATTTTGCTGCATCTTCAGTTAGAGGAATCTGCCAAAACCCCATATTAGCATCTAATTTAGTGAAGATTCTAGCTCCTGCTAGCTTTCCGAATGTTTCATCCACAGAGGGAAGAATATACTTCTCTCTGCAGACAGACTCATTCAGCTTTGTAAGGTCAACACATATGCGCACCGCACCTGTTGGTTTTGGAACAACCACCATCCCTGAACACCACTCAGTTGGTTAATCAATTCTACAAATCACACCCAAACTTTCCATCCATCCATCCATCCATCCATCCATCCATCCATCCATCCATTTTCTTCCGCTTATCCGGGGTCGGGTCGCGGGGGTAGCAGCCTAAGTAGGGAGGCCCAGACTTCCCTCTCCCCAGCCACTTGGAGCAGCTCCTCTGGGGGAATCCCAAGGCGTTCCCAGGCCAGCCGAGAAACATAGTCCCTCCAGCGTATCCTGGGTCTTCCTCTGGGTCTCCTCCCGGTGGGACATGCCCGGAACACCTCACCAGGGAGGCGTCCAGGAGGCATCCTAACCAGATGCCCGAGCCACCTCAACTGGCTCCTCTCGATGTGGAGAAGCAGCGGCTCTACTCCGAGTCCCTCCCGGATGACTGAGCTTCTCACCCTATCTCTAAGGGAGAGTCCAGCCACCCTGCGGAGAAAACTCATTTCAGCCGCTTGTATCCGAGATCTCGTTCTTTCGGTCATAACCCAAAGCTCATGACCATAGATGAGGGTGGGAACGTAGATCGATCGGTAAATTGAGAGCTTTGCCTTTTGACTCAGCTCTCTCTTCACCACGACAGACCGGTACAGCGCCCGCTTCACTGCGGACGCTGCACCTATCCGCCTATCGATCTCACGCTCCAGTTTTCCCTCATTCGTGAACAAGACCCCGAGATACTTAAACTCCTCCACTTGGGGCAGGACCTCCTCCCCGACCTGGAGAAGGCATGCTACCCTTTTCCGGCTCAAGACCATGGCCTCGGATTTGGAGGAACTGATCCTCATCCCGGCCGCATCACATTCAGCTGCAAACCGCTCCAGCGAAAGCTGTAGATCACGAGCTGATGAAGCCAATAGGACCACATCATCTGCAAAAAACAGAGAAGCGATTCTAAGGCCACCAAAACGGATCCTCTCAACACCTTGGCTGCGCCTAGAAATTCTGTCCATAAAAGTTATGAACAGAATCGGTGACAAAGGGCAACCTTGGCGGAGTCCAACTCTCACCGGAAACGAGCCTGACTTACTGCCAGCGATGCGGACCAAGCTCTGACACCGGTCGTACAGGGACCTAACAGCCCATATCAAAGGGCCTGGTACCCCATACTCCCGGAGTACCCCCACAGAACCCCCCGAGGGACGCGGTCGAATGCCTTTTCCAAGTCTACAAAGCACATGTAAACTGGTTGGGCAAACTCCCACGCACCCTCCAGGACCCTGTTGAGGGTGTAGAGCTGGTCTAGTGTTCCACGACCAGGACGAAAACCACACTGCTCCTCCTGAATCCGAGGTTCGACTATCCGACGGACCCTCCTCTCCAGAACCCCTGAATAGACCTTACCAGGGAGGCTTAAGAGTGTGATCCCTCTATAGTTGGAACACACCCTACGGTCCCCCTTTTTGAATAGGGGAACCACCACCCCAGTCTGCCAATCCAAGGGAACTGCCCCAAACTTTCCATACGGGACAATTCTTGTTTGACTTTGTCCATCAAAGGAAGTGGAATCATTCTGGGTGTCTTTAATGAAAATGGTTGAGCTCCTGGTTTCAGTTTGATGTTATAAACTGACCATCAACAGCACTGCAGTGGAGAGAGTAGACAGCACCAAGTTCCTGGGAGTGCACGTCTCAAAGGACCTGTCCTGGAGCAGGAACACTGCAGCACTGGCAAAGAAGGCTCACCAGCGTCTCTACTTTCTCCGCAAGCTGAAAAGGGCTGGAGCTTCAACCCCCATCATGAGCACCTTCTACAGAGGTGCCATAGAAAGTGTCCTGACCAGCTGCATCACTGTGTGGTTTGGTGCATGTACTGCATCCTGCCGCAAGAGCCTCCAGCGCATTGTGAGAGCAGCTGAGAAGATAGTCGGCACCTCCTTCCCCTCACTGCAGGACTTACACAGCAAACGCCTCACTCGGAAAGCCCACTGCATGGCAGGTGATCCCACACACCCACTACACAGCTGCTTCAGACTGCTGCCATCAGGGAGGAGACTGAGGAGTCTCCAGGCTCGAACCAGCAGACTGAGAGACAGCTCTGTTCATCAGGCAGTCAGGATGCTAAACACTCTGCCTGCTCTGCCCCCCCTCCCATTTGAACTGCCTTAACACTAAAACTTTCTCACACATTACCACACAACACAAAGATTTTAACACTGGACTCTGTGTCATCAAACGGGTTATTCACTAAACTCTCGGTCATGTGCTCATACAGTTTGCACTACTTCTCATACTTGCACTAATGTTTGTATTACATCACTGCCTATATCAAAAAGGCGTTCAATTCAGGATCAACTGGACTTTATTTGTAACAGAAAACGTTTCGACTTCTGTCCAGAAGTCTTTTTCAATTCTGAATGGAAGCTGTGAGAACGAGAAGTTTTATACAGGCTTACAAGTCAATAACACATACATGTAAATTGACAGATCACACCTTAACAGTAGGGAGTCCCTTGAAGTCTCTGACAGAAAACACAACTAATCACAGCTGAGGTAACACATACATGTAAATTGACCGAACACACCTTAACAGTAGGGAGTTCCCTTGAAGTCTCTGACAGAAAACACAACAACTGTATGTAAATTGACAAACAACACCTCACAGCCCAACAACAGAGGCTTCTCAACAAACTTTGTTAGTCTAATTCACAGACAAGACACCTCTGCTCCCATCCGGTGTAAGACCTTTGTGAATCAGCCCCAAAACTGAGTTGTAAGTTTTGGAAAGTTGGAGGAAGCTTTGTATGTTAAGAGAGAAAAACCTTCTCTTAACAGAGGAGGAGGTCTGAGATTTCAACTTTCCAAAACTTACAACTCCCCTGGCACCCTGAGCCTGGCGCTCCTTTTATGACATCATCACAAGTGGCCATCTGTAGTTTTCCCCAGGCCTCACATTAACACCACAATGGTTGTTTGCTATTCACAGAGGGCTGAGTGATACTAGCAATAACAGCATTGTAAGAGGGGGACAGTTGAACCCGGAGGCCTCCAACCCTGTTCAATTATGGACAGTTTCTTTTCACAAAGATGGCCTCCTTTACTCCTCTCTCAAACCATCGTTCCTCTCTATCAAGGATGTGAACATCTTCATCCCTGAAAGAGTGACCACTAGCCTGGAGATGAGTGTAGACCACAGAGTTCTGACCTGATGATGTTGATCTTCTGTGCTGGGCCATCCTTTTGGCCAGTGGCTGTTTAGGTTCCCCGATATAAGAATGATCACAGCCCTCCTGACACTGAACAGCATACTTGGATGAGTTCCAAGATGGCGCCCATGTACATGGCTGCGTATCCACCTCTCCTGTGGGTGTTTGGAGTTTTAGTGTTTTGTTAGTTTTTCATTGGAGAAATAAATACACTGCTGGTTTATGATCGGAAGCAGCTTATGGATTTACGATTTGCTGCCGCTGATGTCGCTGATTTGGGCCGGTATGAGCGTACCTCGGGGAGACCCCCTCTGCCCCCGTTGCTCGGGGACGAGCTGCCCGTTTACCTCCGTTGCTCTCCTCACCTGCCTGCATGGAGAAATCGATCGACACGGAGGAGGAAACGCGGCTCACGCGCTGGCCGGCTAG
>JBBPBX010012612.1:0-30444 GCA_038048925.1 Garcialebias charrua
AGTCCTTAGCATCCAATGCTTCAACAACATCATTCAGAACCTTCAGAGAAGCAGTTGTTGTGCTATGTTTTTTCCTGAAACCAGATTGATGAAGAGGTAAGATGTTAAATGAGTCCAGATAATTTTTGATCTGAGAGTTTATCAGTTTTTCTAGAACCTTGGCTAAGATGCAGAGTTTAGAGATCGGTCGATAATTGTTCAGTGAGGTGGGGTCACCTCCCTTCAGCAAAGGAAGAACAAATGCTGTTTTCCAAGCATCCGGAATGGTGTTTTGGCTTATGGACAGATTAAAGATGTGGGTCACAGGGACTGTGATGATATGAGCAGCCAGCCTTAAGAAATAAGGTGGAAGTTCATCTGGACCTGCAGATTTTTTTGGATCAAGATCATTTAACAGTTTATTTACCTCACTGACTGAGAACGGAGAAAAAGAGAAGGTGTGATTAACAGATGGTTGACTTGTAGGAGGGATTTGATTTGTAGAAGTTTGATTATTAGATAAAGTGGCTGATTTTCCGTTTGTAACTGTGTCAAATAATGAACTAGAAGCAACAAAATGTTTATTGAAACAGTTCAGGATCTCGTGCTTATTTGACACAGGAACAGAGTCAACAAGAAATTGTGATGGGAGGTCAGATGATTGGGGGGTGCCTGAGAGAGATTTAATGGTTTTCCAGAATTTTTTTGGATCATTTAGATTTTTGGAGGTCTGAGATAAGAAGTAGTTACGTTTTGCGGCTTTGATGGCAGTTGTGCATTTATTCCTTAGCTGCCGAAATTTCAACCAATCAGTGTCTGAGTGTGATTTTCTTGCTGCGGCCCAAAGATGATCTCTCCAGTGTAGGAGATCAGCTAGTTCAGGAGTAAACCAGGGGCTGTCACGGCCCTTTATCCTGAACTGCCGGAAAGGTGCGTGTTTGTTTACAAAGAGAATGAAACTATTATGAAAATAGTTCCAAGCGGTGTTCACGTCATTGAATTGTAGGATATGTTGCCAATCAAAGTGGGATAGATCCCAAAGGAATGACTGTTCACAGAAACGTTTCAAATCCCTTTTTTGAATTATTCTGGGCTTAGCAGGTGGAAGTTTAGTAGATCTAAGAGCTGCTATTACGGAATGATCACTCAAAACGTTAGCAAATACACCTATACCAGGAAATTTGTGAGGAGCATTTGTGAAAAACAGATCTAAGGTAGAAGATTTTTCAGGACATTTTATGTTTGGTCTGGTGGGAGAATCGATAAGTTGTGTTAGATTGAGAGATAGGCAACATTCCTTGAATTTATCACAGAGGGGGGTCGACTCATTCCAATCAATGTTGAAATCTCCAGCCATAACAATCTCATTGTGTTTTAAATTTCCTATGAATTCAGTCAGGGAAGACAGAGCTTCAAGTGTTGCGGAGGGGGGACGATAACATCCAACAACAGTTAAGGGCTGACCTCCTTTCAAAGTGATGTTCACAGCTAAAGCCTCAAACTGGTTTGCGATTGTTTTTTTAGATGCAATCCTGGCGGAGGGGGGACGATAACATCCAACAACAGTTAAGGGCTGACCTCCTTTCAAAGTGATGTTCACAGCTAAAGCCTCAAACTGGTTTGCGATTGTTTTTTTAGATGCAATCCTGGCAGCCAAAGAATCTCTGATGTAAATAGCGACTCCACCTCCCCTTGTATTACGATCACAACGATAGATCTTAAATTCATTGATTGCCAGGTCATTTTTCAAAACAGATTTTTTAAGCCAAGTTTCAGAGATAACGATCACATCTGCCCCAGAAGAAGTGATTAGGATTTTCAATTCATCAAGTTTTTTTAGAAGGCTACGAGCGTTTACATGCAGAAAACGGAGACCTGAAATATTTTTAAACTCATTAGGTGTACAGTAGTTAGTGATTGGCCCTGGGTTTGGCTGAATCCCTGAGATCAATAACAACATTAATATCAGGCATTTACTTGACTTCTTTGTCAGTGATGTGTAATTACAGGAGTTAACAGTGTGACATTTTGCCCCCATAATTGAACCATGTGAAACGTTGATGAAGACACGATCATTCAGAGCCCAAAAACAATGAAAGTCGCTGTGATGGGCAGATCCAGATGAGTTGATAAGATTCAGTGATTCCAGGTAGTCTGAGAACTGAAAATAAGGACAGTAATATGAATGATGCAGAAAAGTTTCAGAGCATGAGGCATCACAAATTAAATGGGCAAACAAATCCGTTGTGAAGGACCAACTGTAGCTTGTATTGTCCCAACTGTAGTTTGTATTGGGCTGAGGAGGGCACCAGCCCCCCTGTGAAGATGAATTGAAGCGGCCATGGTCCGCTGGACCCAGAATCAACAGGTAGAAACAGATAATTTGCAACAAATAGATTGCGCTGCCAGGAAGACTTGAAATTGAAGACATGATCCCAGCCTGTTTCAGGTCAGCAGGGAGCAATCAGATCAGCTGCACTTCAAAGCAGCCGCGTGTCCCTCTGATCTGATCCAGCTGCTGTTCTGTGCTCCTGCGCTCGGTGACGTCACAGCTGCTGCTCGGTGATTCTGTGCTCCGCACCACTTGAGGCCAACCCCGTTTGAAACAACAAGGCTGAGATTCCGTTCAGTTGCTGCTCCAATCAGATCAGCTGCACTTCAAAAGCAGCCGCGCGTCCCTCCAGTCGTCCCTCCAGCTGAGCACTGCGCGACACTGGTCTGATCCAGCTGGATTAAAGACGGTGTCCCCACAGCCAGTTCGATTTGGTTCTGGTCCAGTCAGAAACACCTCCCCCGATGCTCACGAACCAGGTACGTTATCTTCCCCCCACGCCACGAGGTCAACAAAGGACAGCAGAAAAAATCAGCAAGATAGTCTGAAAACTTCCCTGCAATCTTGTTGAAACCAGGAGAACCACAGGAGAACCGCAGGTCCAGGTGGGACGTTCAAACGGGCCAGTGAGAGTGGCAGAAGAAACACCGGGTCTTCGTGGGCGGCTCTCCGGCTTTGGGGCTCACCTGGCCGGGCAAGGTAGCTCAGAATGACCGGTGAGGTGAAAACGTCCGAACCTGGTCCGACAGAATTTTTTTGAACGGTCCCGTCCGGCTCTCTGAGTTACTGAACACCGAATTCAGATGGAAGATGGACCAGCTTTGGTCCAATTCGAAAAACGGGTCAGTTAGATGATAAAAATACTCAGAGAGACCAGAGGTGCTGCCGCTCGTTAGTTCGCCGGAACCGGAAGTGAATGTGTGAAGGCTTGCAACATTTTCATCCCAGCGATAAAGAACAGAATGATTTTTGGAAGTTTGGATTTTGTTCTATAGAAATGTGAATATGAATAACTAGTATCTTACTTGTTGTAGAAAGTTATCTGAATTTAATTGACAAGCTCATGGCTAGGCCAAAGACAAAAGTGACCAAGGTGGATTGCGGCCATTTTCAAACGTATAAATATTTATTACCGGTATAATTGTCATTATCAGTTTCCCTGCAGGAAGGGCACCTGGATGCACCAATGAGCTGCTGCTGTTTGCAATTGCAAATAGGCATATAATTTTGTGTAAATAACAGTTTAATGCAAAACTGGTGGGCCTAGAACACATGGGAAAATAAACTGAGCTGCAATTACACAATCTGGCAACAGTAAAATTAAAATGCTGGGAATCTAAACTAGAAATTGAGTTCTTGTAGGCAGACAGTATAAAAAACATACTTTGCAGGCTGAGTTTTTTTTGTTCGAGGAGCTCAAGCTTTATACACCCTTCTTGGTATCAGACACATATATGAAGATGAACGGGAAACCACAACTAAAGCTGTCGGATCTTTAAATTGGCTGTGAAATGTTTGATTCTCCACAGTTGAGCCAAAAGAGTAGACAGAGAAAGTCTCAAATGGAAGAAGAGTTTAGAATGTAGGATCATCTGTCGCTTGGAAAGCTAAATTCTCAAGAAGCATCTTCAGGGGCTTTGTGGGCAAACACATGTATGCCAACACTACTCACCAGCCTCTTTATTAGGTACACCTTAATAGTACTGGGACGGACCCCCACACCTCTTTGTCTTCAGAACTGTTTTAACTCTTTGTTACATAAATTCAACAAGGTTTTAGAAATGATCATCTGTAGTGACATGATAGCACCATGCAGTTGTTGCAGAACTGTCAGGTGCACATTCGTGATGGAAATCTTGTTTTCCACCACATCCCAATGAAGCTGGATTGGATGAAGATCTGGGGACTGTGGAAGCTATTGGTGTCGAGTGAATCAAGACCCAGCAGTGTTATTTCTAATCTCTTATTGCCTTATGTTGGTGAGCTTAATTGTTGTAGCCTCAATGTCTTGTTCCAAGTTAATAAGAGTGGCACTGTGGTCTTGCTTCAAGGCTGGATGTGTGCTCAGAGCCTTCCTTTCACTTTGAAAAGTTCTGTAAACTCTGGAGATAGAGTGTGAAAATCCCAGATCAGTAGTTTCTGAACTCCTCAGATCTCAGACCAACAAACATGCCAGTCTAATCAGTGGATAGTCAAAAGGAGTTAACACGTCAACGAAACAATGAATAAGTCATAAATTGCATGACGTAATATGCAACTAACAAGTCAAAGCAAGGTTGATGGTTTATTTTTTCTGCACTCAACAGCTCAGTACTTTGCCAGCACTATGATGATTGTGGGAATGTCTGTGGTGGTTACTGTCATCGTCCTGCAGTTTCACCATCATGACCCTCACGGAGGCAAGATGCCCAAGTGGGTGAGTAACTGTCCCATACTTAATACCAATGAATGAAATTAGCATTCCTTGAAGAGTACTATACATCATCTTGCATGCTCAAGTTTTAAAACAAAGATCCTGTGCGATCTACTAGTGCTCAGTATACATGTTGGGAATGACTCTGCTATACTCACTAAATTTCAAATTAATATATAATAAATTGACTGAGCCTGAGCCATTATTATTATTATATTATTATATGTCCACTAATGTCTTTTAGCTCTATAGCAACCATTAAGTTAGGTTGTATGCTTATCTAAGATAAAAGTATTATAGATTCATAGTGACAGTCTTTCTGTTTTCAGGTTCGAGTGGTTTTACTAAACTGGTGTGCCTGGTTTCTACGAATGAAACAACCTGGCGATGAGCGAAAGAGGCCTCGACACAAGTACCGCCACACCTCCCAGCACCACTCCAGCACCAGCTCCATAGAAATGGGCACACTGCCGAGCCTCAGCGTCCCTCTGTCACAGGCATCCTGCCCAACAGGGACCTCCAATGGTTCCATGAGCCTCTACTTTGGCAGCTATCATCCGATGGAGAGCTCCCACTGCCCCCCATCGAGTGACTCTGGAGTCGCACTAGGTGGACGTGCCCACAGTTCACTCAGCGATGAGTCCGAACCACCCGGAGGAGTTGCTAGCGGTGTTGGAGGTCTGGGAATGGGAGTCCTCATCCCCCCACCAGAGATCCAGCACATTTTGGAGGAGGTGTCATACATCGCCCAGAGGTTCAGAGACCAGGACGAAGCGGAAGCCATTTGCAGCGAGTGGAAGTTTGCTGCAGCCGTAGTGGACCGCCTGTGTCTCGTGGCCTTCTCGCTCTTCTCCATCATTTGCACTTTCACCATCCTAATGTCTGCTCCCAACTTCATAGAGGCTGTTTCTAAAGATTTTACATAACAAGCTGCTGCTGGATAGAAGGAAGGAATATGTAAATAATCAAAAATAAAAACAAACAAACTGAAATTACAAAAGAACTTGGACGGGAAAAGGGAAACCACTGAGACTGAAGAGTGCAGTTCATGTGTATATATTATAAACTAAATGTCCCCCACATTCTCTCGTTGTTGAGAATTGAAGTCAGCAGGACCTGGTTCACAGGAGTTTCCATGTTGTACTTTTGGGATTAGATTTTATGCACTAGCGATGTCGAGCTTTAAGTCCCGCCTACTTCCCAGCACACAACCATGGCTGTACCTGATGTTTCTTTTAAACATGAAATAACTAATTACAGCTCGACTCAGGGCCTCCTTAACCTGCTGGTAGGCTCCTGGGTTAAGCGGTCCTGTAGGCCCTCCGCCAACCTTCTGAACCCCACGTCCCCAACACTCAATTTTACCTTAAAAATCCCCATATTTTTTCATAAACAATGACCAACATATTACTATAAATGTAGTAAATGCAGAAAGCTAGTCTGGCATATAAAAATGCACTGTTAAGTTTGAGCAGACACTCCTGGCAGAATGTGCCTTCACGCTGACTGATAGGGGGCCATGCCCCACGACATAGGTGTAGCAAATGACATCCACGATCCCGTGGGAGAGGCACTGTTTGGAAACAGGATAGCCTAACCTAGGGCCTCCTTAAGACAGAGAACTGGTCTGAGCATTGTATAACAGTAGCTGCAACGTATGCCTCCAGTGCTCTCACTGGCACAATAGTCCAGACCCTTCGCCAGGTGTAGACTGAAAAAGTCTTACATGAAAAAAACAACACTTGAGTTCCACCTGGGTTAGAGGTTCAAACGAAGGGTGGCACAGAGCTTCGGGAGCCAAGGGCAAATGCCAACCTGGTGCTCATGTAGTTGTCGGCGAGTGTAAACCTATAGGTAACACGCAGAGGAGAAACTAGATCCTGGCTCCCCACCGCGCGACCATCGATGCCAGCGTGATCAGATGATATTGACACTATGTAAACTGTAAGCATCGAAGGAGAGCAACCCTTAGCAAGGAGAGACTGGAAAATCTCCAGATGGGTACTACACAGGAGACCGGATCCTCACTATGACCAGACACCATTGGGAAAAACAGACGCCATTTGTTTCCGTCCTGCTGAGGAGTAGAGGGTGTCCTGACATCCAGGATGGTGCATCTGACAGGGCTCGAAATGCCAAGTCAGTTGCTGTCCTAGCCTTGCAGTGGCCACACCCAGGGCCAAAGACGTTGAGGATTGGGGTGCCATATCAGCCCCCCCCCCAACCAAATTAGAGAAAGGGGCAGAAAGGCATATAGGAGGACCCTTGGCCAAGGATGGGCCAATGTGTCCTGGCCCAGCGCATCTGATGCCTTGGTAGGGGAGTCAACCCTCTGTTGCAACCAGGTCTACCTCTGCCTGACCAAAACGTTTCCAGATCATCAGCACTATGTCGCTGTGGAGGGACCACTCTCCCAGAGCAGACACCTGGCAGCAGAAGATGTCTTACAAACTGACTGTGCCACTCTGGCTGTGTCGCCCTGACTGTGTCGCCCTAGCAAGTATGTCGCCCGCAGGGTGGAAAGGCGAGGAGAGGCCTATTCCAAGGGCTCTTTGGATACTCTCAGAAGCTGTGCTATCCTGGTGTCTGCTGGTGGTTGACGTGGTAGACAATAGAGGCCTTGTCCATCCGAATGAGAGCATGCCACACCCCCAGGTCGGGCAGGAAGTACCTGAGTGCCTATGTAGTGCACGCAGCTCTAGCACATTAATATGGTTGGAGCGGTCTTTGGCTCCAGAGGCCCTGAACAGGTCTGTGTTGCCACACAGTGCCCAATCCCGTGGAGCTAGCATCTGTCATGCCCACTTCCCTGTGGTACACTACCACTCCCCTGGGGACACCCCTGGATAAATAATCTTCATCCCTCCATGGAGTCAAGGCCTGAAAACCTGACCATGTTATTGCTAGCCTGTGATACCTGAGCAGCCTGGCATCCAGGTGAAAGCTGCTGCGCTGTTGCTGTCATGAGCATGTGGGAGGGCAGCATCCTTAAGTACTGGTTGAGTCCCCTTAAATCTGAAATGGGACAAAACCCGTCATCCTCTTGCCCAAGGAGTAAGTCGAGTGATAGCCTCTGGATTGTTACAGTCGGTCCACTGCTTTGATTGCACCCTTGGCCAGGAGGACAAAAACTCCTGGCCTAGTGCTCTAGCTGTCACCAGGTTGGAGACTACAGTCCGCTTGACCAGGCGTGAGACGTGAGGCCACAGTCAGAAATATAGCCGTAACCATGGGTCAAAGTGGCAACCACCCATGGGTCCATGGTGAGAACAGCCCAGTGACTGAGCTGCTGGTGAGATAAATATCCAACGATCGGCCTGGTGGCATCACAGTCTCCCTCCATGGCTCCTAAGAGTCATGGGGTGGGGTGGGGTTTGGGGGGTGGCATCCAGAGTCCCTAGTCTGAACCTGCCCAATTGGTTGGTGGACCGACTAACGAAAGCTCCTGTTGGGTCTTGCTGAACCACAGGTAAAGATCCCTGAGACAACAGCAGGTTCGATCATCGGCCTGCAATCCAGGCCCACCACAGCCGGCTCCTGCATGTCTGCCAATGCTCGGCCATTCACTAAGAGGTGCGCAAAGTTTTGGGTCCCGCCAACAACCATGCAACTCCCTCAGGTACTCCTCCGATGGAGGTACGGAAAAGAAAGGAGGGGCCCGTCCGCGCCTGAAGAAGGCACTTCCAGGGGTAGACTCCTCAGGTTGTGGGACCTACGGTTGCAGTTGTCTCAGGGCCATACGCATGACGTCTTGCATTAAATCGTCACCTGACCCACTAGCTACGGTCTGGGACCAAGTAAATAAACCAGTCCCTGAGACTTGAGATGAGTGTTCCTCCTCCTCATCTTAAAAGTGAGAGGCAGAGGCAGCCAAGGATAACACATCCTCCACCACAGCCCGCTCAGGCATGGGTGGGAAGGAGAGTCCGGTCGCTGCCCCTGGTTCGGCCCCCAGTTGGCATGCCTGAAAAAGGGACTTCATCTCTGCCAATTCTGCGGACAGCTGCTCCATTCTCGTGGAAAGACCTTGACCAGACTTGGCTCGCCTCTTTCTAGGAGGGGCCACAGAAGTGATGGCCTCGGCCCGGCGCTTCGAGCACCTAAGTGGGGCCTCCTGCCCTGAAGGTGGAAGTTCACTGCCGAGCTCGGGTTGAAACTGGGCCAGCCGCACCACCCTTACAGCACGAGGCCTGACGCTGCAGTTCATACAGGGGTCCTCTGACAGGGCCTCCAATAGGTAGTCATATCCAAGGCAGGCAGGGCACAGGTCATGACCATCATCCACCTGGAGCATGGCCCCTCAACCCGTGCAGCAGTGGGAGCAGTCCATGTTCCTACTTAGTAAAAAAATTTCAATTCAGCAAAGAGGCTGGCACTGCCAGTTACGTCCAGGATACAAAACAAGACAAAAGGATGAAAGGATAGGCTGAGAATTGGGAGAAGGGGTGCACACGCTTGCCGTCACCAATTAAAACAAGGCCAGAATTCAGAGAGGCCAGCACCTCTAGCCTAGTCCAACTGTATGAAGTTGATAAAAGATGATTGGGAGAGGGGGTGCTAACACTTGCCTTCACTAATTAAAAACAAGGTCAGAGCTAGTAAGCCTAGCTCAGCTCAAGCATTATGATGCCGGTGAGAATGATTGGGAGAGGGGGGGCACGAACGCACGTCTTCAACAATCAAAACAAGGTCAGAACTAGTAAGCCTAGTACAGCCTCAGCGTTATGATGCCGACGAGAATGATTTTTTTTGGGGGGGAGGGGGGGCGAATGCACGCCTTCACCAATCATAACAAGGTCAGGACTAGTAAGCCTAGTTCAGCCTGACCGTCATGATGCTGGTAAAAAATGATATGTGAGAGCACAATGCTAGCCTCACCAATAGAAAACAAGGGATTGATAGGAGGGTGTGCAGACACTCGCTCTCATAAGTAGAAACGAGACCAGAACACAGCTGGCTACGTAATCAAACTTCAGAGCACAATCCAATCCGACCACGCAGTTGGAAGCCTCCACAGTGGAGGGTGCCGCTAACAAAGCAAAATATAAGTAGAAGGCTACTTACGTGTTGAATCTCACACACAGTAGTTGTCTGCACAAGCGGATGTCGCTGCTAACCAAGGAAAAATGGAAGCAAGACTACCGGTACTCACGTATTGAATCTCACACACATGGTAGACGCCTCATAAAGTGGACAAAGCCGCTAACCGAGGCAAACAGAAGTAAAACTACTCACGGGTTGAATCCCACACGTGGTAGCTATCTCCACAAGCAGACAATGCCGCTAGCCAAGTTAAAATAAGAGGAAGACTACTCAACAGTGTTGAATCACAAACACAGTAGTCAAATGCTGTAAGTTGGAAGAGAGGTGAAATCCGTCGTAATCTCCAACGAACAGGAGAAATACCTTGAACGAAGGCTAACCCATCGCTGTCCCTCGGAGGGCGAACACGCTGATCCGGTCAGCGGCAGTCGGGCCTCCGCTGACGGTGAAAAGATCCAAGGGGCCAAAGCCCTGGATTGAACTGCGCGCGAGAAGAAAAAGGAATAGAGCTGTGGATGACGCCAGGCTATATAGCCTCTGATTGGTCATCCGTGTCACACACGTGTGACTATTTTGGTATTATTGCTCGAACAGCGCATGCACAAAGGGAACAGTGCTTTCAGCACTGCCCTCTGGCGGTCAGGAGGGATGAAATATAACTCACACTTTCACAGAGAGAAAGCGGGTTTTGGATTTTAAAAAAAATCAAAAGGTAAACAAAGACACAGCTCATATAGTTTTGTTCAAGCAAATATACCTATTTTAGAGTTAATATTGTTTAACTCTGAGAACTAAAGCAGTAGAAACTGCTAAACAAGCCAAGACAGATGTTCACACAGGATGCAGGCTCCTGTGAAGGCTGATCAAAATTGCCTGTCCCATTTTCTAGATGTGGTGCACCTGTTGGTCAATGTTTATACTTCAACGGGCTGGGTCACTTTTAATTTGGATCAATCAGCGGCCACTAACATGCATCTAAAGCGACGGACAGAAACCTGACAAGTTGTAAAGCAAGGTCTTTCAGTTCATCATGTGACTACAAAATGGCAGGACCCCGAACTGTAAGCCCCTTCAGCCCAGGTAAGACCATGCATTAAGGTGACCCAGTTTTAAAAAAAATGAATATTTGAATATACAGCATTAATGTAAGCACTACCGGTATGCAAATTAACAAGCGTCAGCACCTGAAAAAAAAAAAAGAGATCTTAGGTGTAATTTTTTTAAACGTAATGAAGTATTTAAAAGTAATTTTCTGTTGATTTAGGCAGAAGGGGCGGGACTTAAAACGCACTAGAGGTGACATGCAGGGAAGGTCGGTCCTGTTCTGGCTTCAACTTCCATGTTCCTGTTGGAGGTCTATACTGTATACAGTACTGTAAAATGTTACTTTCTTCAAAAACTTGGTATATATAAACTGTGATATAATACAAAGCAGTTGTTATAAACAGCTCAACATATCAGGAAACATTTACAGTACAGATATTTAAGCTATTATAATCCTGTTAGTAAAAGTTGAGATACTGTGTGTGATCCAGAATCCAATCCTTTGCAGATCATTTAAATCATGTGTTGAGCTATACCACTAAAAATGAAAAAATAAATAAATAAAGTATCACATAACTATACAGTATATTATTTTTATGATTTCTGTCCTTGTATTTTCTAATTGCCTTTATATCAAATTTAATTACTGTACTTCGGCACACAGTAAGTCTGGAAAGGAGCAATAAAAACAGTAAGTTGTGTCAAAAGAAACTGATTAGTGTTTTTGACTGTGTTAATAAAAGACTATTTATTCTCTGTATACTAGACTTTGCATGACTCCAAAACTATGAGAGGAGAGACACAAATTTCACTCTTGTGCACTCACAGCAGCTGTACCAAAAGTAAACTTGTTGGTCATGTAATTTGCAGAATTTTACAAGACTCAAATACAGGTTAAAATTTTCTCGTAGTTTTGAATAACTCTATGTTTATGTTTATGTTTATGTTTATTAAATTTGTTCATTTTTTTACAAAAGAAACACAATACAAGACAATCCCATTAATGATACGTACACAATGTAAAAAAATGAAAGGAAGCAGAAAGAAGAATAAATCTTATTATATCTGCCCCTTTTTTCAAACAATCAGATTAAACAATAATAATATTTCACCAGTAGTACAAAATGACTAACTCTTTCTAATTTTCTAATACTAATACGTAACTAATAATCGATACAAAACACATTAATAATATTTCACCAGTAGTACAAAATGACTAATTCTTTCTAATTTTCTAATACTAATACATAATTAAAAATTGATACAAAGCACATTAATAATCTTCCACCAGTAGTACAAAATGACTAACTCTTTCTAATTTTCTAATACTAATACATAACTAATAAATAATACAATACACATTATGCTAATTCATATATATTTTTTCAACAAATTCCTTTTGATCATTTTCTTAAATGTAAACAGTGACTTGGCATTTTTAACTACATTCTCCAAGCCATTCCATAATCTAATTCCCTGGATTGAGGTAGAACGTCCCTTCAAGCTAGTTCTGAATTGTGGTTTTACAAACATCTCTGTCCCCTTAAGATTATAACAACTTTGTCTTTTAACAAAGTGCATTTGGATATTTAAAGGTAATTTGTTGTTCTGAGCCCTATACATAATTGATAAAATATTATAATCAACCAAATCATGGAACTTCAATAATTTCAGTTGATAAAATAATGTACTGGATGGATGACAGTAATGTTTTCTAGTGATAATTCTTACAGCTCTTTTCTGTAATACAAAAATAGGCTTTGTGATTGTTTTACACGCTTTCCCCCAAACATCAATACAATAGATTAAGTGTGGAACAATGATTGTGTTATACAACAAATACAGAGCTTTATCATTCAATAGGTCTCTGACCTTGTATAGTACTGCAATCGATTTAGCTATTTTTATTCTTACAGAATTTATGTGTTGTTTCCATGTCAGTTTGTCATCAATAATAACACCCAAAAACTTCACCTCACTCACTCTACAAATCTCAACACCCTCAATTTTGAGTGGAACATCAACAGTTTTCTTTTTATTACTGAATATCATGTAATTAGTTTTTTCTAGATTTAATGATAATTTATTGATTTTAAACCAAGTTTGTATTTTGGTAAATTCTGTCTTTATCAATTCCAACATTTGTTCTATATCTTCACCTAAACAGAAAAAAGTGGTATCATCAGCAAAAAGTATACATTTAAGGAGTCCTGACACATTTACCAAGTCATTCACATATAAAATAAATAGCTTTGGTCCAAGCACAGAGCCCTGGGGAACTCCACATGTGATATTACAGAGGTCAGATCTTACATCATTTATTTGTACAAATTGTTTCCTATCTTTCAAATAGCTAGATACCCACTGTAATGCTGGTCCTCTAATACCATATTTGTTCAGTTTTTCAAGGAGAATGGTGTGATCAATAGTATCGAATGCTTTTTTTAAATCAACAAAAATACTGACACAATATTGTTTTTGATCGACAGCAGTAGTTATTTGTTCCATTAATTCCATGAGAGCCATTGATGTAGAGTTTTTAGCTCTGAACCCATATTGACTATTGCTTAGAATATTTTGTTTGTCTATAAATTGATCTAGTCTGTTCACAAAAAGTTTTTCAAGAATTTTAGAAAACTGTGGTAACAAGGATATAGGTCTATAATTGTTGAACACACATTTATCACCATTTTTAAACAGACTTTACATGTAGCTAAAAAGGCATTCACTTAAAAGTGAGTAAATTTAGCAAGTGTTCATCTTTAGCATTACAATTATTTTTTATTAGCTGTTGTTACTTTGATTCAATCTGAATGCCACAACAATTATACCCAGGTGTTATCATCTTGTTACAATACAAAGAAAACTTTTCAAAAATTAAAAAAACTGGTTGTTTGCTATAAGCTGTCAATCATGTGCAAATACAGTTCTAATAGACTTTGTGTGGCAGGTGCCATTTTTTTTTCAATAAATGCTCAAGTTAAGTGGTTTAAATGATAAAAATATATATTTTTATATGATCAGGTTCTTTCAGTCTGATAGTCCTGCTTCTTGGCAACCAATACTGCATTTAGTTAGAAGCAACCTAAACTCGGGCAGGTGATCATGTAGTTGCCTTTGTATTTGTCTGTTTGTTCCAACAACAAATTAACTTTTGAAGGCACCTCAAATTAAGACAGCTGCCACAATCAAGTCAGCTTAGAAAAAAAAAGAAAAATGTCTAAACATTTGGCTATACAGTAATTTGGAGCTGAGCATCGTTTTCAGCACAGACTTTGAGCACCACTCAGTGTGGTAAAACTCACCTGAAACTTTGGCATCAACTCTTCCATGTTTGTCTGTTAGCATATCTACAGTTTTTAATAAACCGCAGAATTACTCAAATTAATTACAGAATTACATCCATAATCAGCTGGAGTAAAAATGGCTGCAACAGCTAGCCAAATTTAGGAAAAAACGCAGCTATAACTCAGCCAATTTTAGACAATTGAGGTAAAATTTGGCATGAGAGTAGCTGAAAGTCATTTGCAATACAGTACATGCTCTGAGGACTAACAGGTCGCACAAGATCATTGTTCAGGACTTTGTCGAATAAACAGCGGGCAACATGCATTCATTCAAGGCATATTACCGTTCATTAACTTCATATATTTTGAAAGTCAGAACAAATTTCTTTGCATAGGACTAGCAGATAATTGGTATTACTTTTACATACTGTAATTGCAAATCTTATGTCATGAAAGTTGGTTCACTGTGGTGAAACTAATAAGAATAAGTGTCTCATCTGCACCAGGCAGTCAACGTCTGTCTTCAGATTCATATATAATTTCTGATGATGAATGTTTTGCCTAATAGAATTAACTAATTATATAAGTAAATTGCTTTTGAATCCAAATCACAGGTCAAGAAAGCTCTAAAATATAAGAAAAAACAAAAAAGGCAGGAAAGTTCATGAAAATGCCAGAGCACATATTATCCTCCAATATGACGGTGACTTTTGCTTGCAGAAGTGCTGACCCAGCATTATTTCTTCAAAGAACAGTGGGTGGGGTTTGTCATCCAGACGTTATTGCTTTTTTAACACAGAGATGCTGCACGCCACCTGGAGACACACCCACCTCCCCTGCTCCCTCTCCATGTTGTCAGGGTGGGGGCGTGAAGGAACAGCCCTACAGGGCGCCCTGACCGAAGCTCCAAACAATGAGTCTTGCTTCAAAGAAGGAACCATTCCACTTCCTTTTGTTCTCTGTGATTCTGGTTGTGGTGTGTTTCTTTCAGATCTAAACTGGGCCTTAGTTACTGTCAAAAATATTGACCCCTGATTGAAATGGGTGTTCAGTACATCCAGACTTCTTTAATACTTTAACTATTAGAGGTAAAAGCACATTTGGCCCCATTATCAGAATCAGAATGCTTTTATTATCCTTGCACAGTGAAGTAAAACAAAACTCCTTTCCGTACAGCGGTCCTAAAGATAGACAAATGTGTGCAGGGCACTGCAGCGTCTAAGATGTGCTGCCCCCTGTTGCTGCCCCCTGTTGCTTAGATAAGACAAAGGGCAGAAAAACAAAGAGGGAGGAATTTTTCAAAAAAGATCTCTCACACCGTGTTCTTGACAGGGTACGGTTTGAGGCGTCAAAAAAATCTACCACAGCAAAACAACATAAATAGACATAATACATATTTGTGTGGAGTGGGTAGGGGTCCCAGCACAGCCGCCAGGTGAGCGACGCAGCCCTTGGTGCCTTCGCATCTCCTAGGTTGCTGCACGAGGGGAGGCGAGGGAGGCCAGTGGAGGCACTGAGTTTGAGAGAAGGTCATAGCACAGCACATTCCAGAGGCCCCTCCCCCCATCACCAGCCATAGTCCTGATAAGAGGTGTTTGTTTATCAGCCAGCTCAGCTGAGCTCTGTCACTGATCCACAACTTTGAGGAAGGGAGAGGTGGGGAGGGGGACAGAGCGTCGTTATTTCCATAACATCCCAAGAGAAATTTGAGATAGTCCACCTTCCAAGGCCAGGTCCACATTCAGATAACATTGTTTTTGGGTCAGGCTGAACTCGTAAATTTCAGTGTCTCTCGCTAGTACATGACTCCAAACAACCAAATTTGATTACTTACGTCAAGTCGACCTTACAGCTTCTTCAAGATTTATTTGTTCCAACCGTTCGTGGACACTGCCAGAAAGTTCCACAGTCCTGCTAAAGATCATCCTGTTCAGCTTTGATACAGCACCACATATACTGTATATGCTGCCTCGTTGATTACTGTTGACCTTTATGATCCTTTAACCTGACACTGTTTGCACTTTAATAATCTGTTAGTTTTATCACTTGTTGGGAGAAATGCATTTAGAGATTAAATTTCATGAAATGTAATGCCAAACCAAAAAGTATCATTCCTTGAAAGAAGTAAGATTGCCTGCCAACTTGTGCAGCAAAGTTTTAAATAAAAATGCTGAGTGATCTGCAAGCATTTAGTTTATGTGTTGGGACGACTCTCCACTGCTACACTAAACTTGACCTCAGTATCTGTAAAACTGACTGAGCTGTAGCCATTTTTGCATTTTCAAAGTTTATTTAGTGGCAACCATTATGAATCAAATTGACTTTAAAAGTTAATCACTTATAGATGTGCATAAAACGATTAGTTTCTGAAAGTTTTAATAAAATCTATCCAGTGGTTTAGGAGATATGTATTTTGCTAACAGACAGACAGTCAGTTACATGAACTTGTGGTGATGACTGAAAAGGACAACACTGGTTTTGTTTGGGCAAGAATTGAGCTTTCTTCTTGCCTTCAGTTTGTCCTGACAGAGCTCACAACCCATTACAGCTTTCTCTGCAGGCTAGACCCAAAACACATGTTTCACAACATGAGACATATGAGACAGCAAAGTCCCACCGCTGAGAAAGTGCAGAAATTACACACATTCATATTCATGGAACAGTCAAACAAGCGAGTTTCCAGCGTTTTGCATGTGAGAAAAGCACTCTGCCAAGTGACGATCTCGCCAAGTTTCAAGGACGAACCACAGAGGGAGCGAGCAGACTTCTGGAGGTATTATGGGATAGATTCAATCACCGTCTGAAGCCTAACACACAGACAAGGACGGGAACGAGGCCAAAGCTGCAAACACCACAGTAATGGAAATATTTCATCTGATGATGAAACTGTTTGTTCCCAGAGAACTCGAGTCAAACTTCAGACGGCTCCAAAGTAAAACTGCTTTGTTTATTTGCAAACTCAATTAAGAACAACTCAAAAACCTCAGAAAGAATCGTACTCTTTTTGTGATAAACAGGGTGATTCTGACTGTCGCATGAGCGTGCATTTAGATTATGAGTTTGCAGCACTAATCTGAAACACTTCAGCTTGTTGCCTGTGGGATTATGGCCGCTTTAGCAGATGTTAGACCTATTTTCTGTTTCATAATGACATGACAAACTAAAGGCCTGGCGTTCCTTGAAGGAATGCATATCGCCCGCTGTCTTTTATGCCTGAGTTTTGGACTAAGATTATTTTGTGCAGAAGAATGACCGAGTTGTACCTGTTTTTGGTAAAAAAAATTGAAAATAATGGTTGACACATTCCCATGAGATATATATACAGTATACGTGCTGTGAATCACTATTACCAGAAATTTTAGCCCAGTATTTGTAAAATTGACTGAGAAATACAGTAAGCTATTTTGTGTTGGCTAATATTGATTGGCTGTGGCAGCCTACTTGGACCATGTTGACTCCAAAAGTTTACCAGTTGTAGATATATTTTCTAATAATTACTTTCTGAGAGTTTATTCAAAGTTACCCAGTAGTTCATGAGATATTTTGCTAACAGACAAACTGGTTAGCCTTTAATAGCTAAAGTTATAAGCAAAGATATTACACCAAGGGCAGTGCTTAAAGTATGTATTAAGGATAGCTCTGAGCTGCCAACATACCAAATTTTAGCTTAATATCAGTAAAATTGACCAATATATACCGGTAGCCATTTTTCTGTTTTTTAAGGTCAGTTGACTATAGCCACCATCTTCAATCAAGATGACTCTAAAGGTTAATCAGTTATAATCGTACATTTACGAGAGTTTCATTAAAATCCATCTGGTGGTTCACAAGATATTTTGCTCACAGACATCTTTTAGTAGTGGGCAACACAGAGAAAATACTGCAGCCTCTTAGAATCGCCCAGCAGTTACACACAAACACACAGGCAGAGCCATTTTGTTTGAGAACCAAAGTGCATTTAGAGGCTTGCACACATTTTCTTAACAGCAGCTGACATTTTATATAATGCTTTCATTTCATCGCTGTGCGCTTTTTATTTGCTAACCCGTAAGAGTAACTGGCCCGTATGTTCTCGCTTGATCAGAGTTCTGCCCGTCCACATTTTCCTCAATGAGTCACAAACAGAAGATCCTGCTGTTGGAAAATCCCTCCCCTTCCCTTCTGATGATACACTGCTTTTTAAAATTTTATAATAAAGCAATAATCCATTACCTCATATTTGGAGAAATATTACGGTACTATTTCACCTCAAATGTTGTTGCTATACTGCAGTTATTATTACAAACACATCTATTTACCACTTGGTTGAGGATGTGGTGCACAGATTTATAGCAACATAGAGGTTAAAGTTTCACAAAATCCATTTTGGAGCTCAGCAGAAAATAACAACGGTGGACGAGACTTTGGTAGCGTAAGAAACTTGAGAAATCTTCACTTTAATGACTTTTTCCTACTTTATAATTCTGAGCCTTCTCTGTGGTGTGTGAAAAAATAAATGACTTGTCTGATGACATTCAAAGTAAATTAAGGTGGACAGGTGTTTTTGCTGGGTGGCATGAAAGATGAGAAGAGACTTTTCAAAGGAAACTTCTTATTTCTTCCCCAAGTTGTGAGAGACGGCTCTAATGAAGACTGGAGTAAATGCACATTTTCTTTCATACAAAGAAGATGAAAAAAAAATGCAAGTACCGGTAATTACCGTACTTAAAATTTTCACATATGCAAAAAGTTTTTCATGCGATGCTTCTTGTGAAAACAAAGTCAAACACCTTTAAACCAAAATTAGCAGCAAATTAGCATGAAAATGAAATTGGGTTTGTAGGCTACTGTAGCCCTGTAGATGCAACAGAAGTAAAAGCGAAACAGCATTTTCTGCATGAATGCTGAATCTGAAACAGAGTTGTTAAATCTACTTTGTAAAAGCAGAACATTAGCTAAAAGCCAGTTGTAGTGAAGAGCTAGCTAAAAGTAACAAACCACAAGTTAGCAAAACACTAACTAAAAGCAGCAAAATGCTAAATAAAAGTAGCAGAATGTTGGCTAAAAGCTTAAAGTAGCAAAGGGCTAGCTGAAAGCTAAAGTAGCAAAAGAATAACTCAAAGCTAGTAAAAATAAAAAAAGCAACTTAAAAGCTAAAAGAAGCAAAGCACCGGTAGTGTCAATTCTCTGACTACAGCTCGCACTAATTCGTTCAAGCTTTATTTATGCAGACAATCATAGAAACGCATATAAATTGAAAAGTAAATAGAAGAAAATATGTAAAAAATAAAAATAAAGAACCTTTATAAAACAATATAAAATACTAAAAACGGGAGCATGTCTGTAAATGGTTTTTGCCAATTGTTTAAAATCCCTTAAAGTGGTAAAAGTGGACAACTTTATATACCGGTAACGGTAAGTACAGTTCATTTACCACTGCACTAAGATTCATAACTGGTTATAACTATTGTACCCATCACTGCACCCTGTATTCACTGGTTAACTGGTCATCATTAACTTCACGTAGACTCTCACTGGTACACTTTCATCTTTAAATCACTTCTTGGTCTGCTGCCCTCATACAGCGCCTACATGTCATTGTGTGAGTGCAGCTACAGCGTGCGCTCTCAAGACATCATTACCTGCAGTGTTCCCTCAGTGCGGCCCCAACTTGGCAAAAGGGCCTTCTCTTACTCTGCTCCTGTTTCCTGGAATGTCTTGCAAAAATATCTACAGGTATATGCTTTTCTATCTTATCAAGATAATGGGAGTGGTGGAGCAGAGGTTAAGAAGGTGAGCTTGTGATCGGAAGATCGCCAGTTCAAGCCCCGGTACCAACATAAAAAATGCGGGTGGGATAAGTGAAACACCTGTCTCTGTCCCACTCTGGGCCCTTGAGCAAGGTCCTTAACCCACACAATCTGCTCCCCCTGGGAACCTTATAACAGATCTCTGCTCCACACAGAGGGCTGTGGCAGCTCGGTGGGCTGTGGTTGTGTCAGGAGGGGCATCCGGCGTAAAAATAATTGCCAAGTCTTTGTGCAACTACCGGTACAGTAGTTCGCTGTGGTGACCCCTGACGAACGGAGAAGCCGAAAGAAGAAAAAAAAAATTCTTATCAAGATACTCAAAGCTCTTTGCTGTATACCGTACTGTACTGCAATCTTTGCCCTCATTTACCCATCCATTCTCTCTACATGACCTATCTATGACTATCTTTTGTTGGATGTAACTGGGATCCCGTGTACACAATTTTGTTCCACCACATGTACCATATAGGCCTACATGGTGCTAATGACAAATAAACATTGACTTTTGAGACTAAGAATAACCAGTGCTTTATCACATTCATACACTGATAGGACACACATCACAGCCTATGTTGGATGATAAAACATCTGCAAGATGCTTGCAGGACTATTCATATGACCATTAATGCACAGACAGGAAGTGGATGTAACGTTTTACATGTGAAACGAAGCGTTTAACCTCGTCAGATAATTAAAAACAGAAGATTTCATAAGTTCTCTCACACGGTTCTATTCAGAGTTAGAACCTAAGATGAACAGGGTGGCAGCAACCTGTTTTCTCTGGTCCAGCAGCCGCTGCCTTTTCTCTACAACAGACCTGGAGGACATGAGGGTCAGAGCTTAATGAGGACCTGTGATGATTCATGAGAAGTTTCAGATGACAATCAACAAGAACAGGACAGTCCCAAGGAACACGTTTGTTAGATGTGCTTTTATTTTAATTAAAGGGCTTTCATCGTGTGTACCTGAGAAATTAATCCTACACAACCTGGATGACTTTGTTGAAAAAAAAATATATATATATATATATAATTACTGGGTACATGTTATTTTCTGAACTGACAGCAGTAATTCAACAGAAATCTGTTCAAGACCTTCATTCCTTCCACCAAATGAAATCCTCTGCTGACGTCTGCAGCCATGCTTGACTCTAATGATTTTAGAATAAAGATTTTGAGACAAAATGACATTTAACACAGATCTGAGATCAGATCTCTTACTACCAGAGGAAACTGATTTTAACAAATGCAGCTACATGCCTTCCTTTGTACTGACTGAAGAGTTTTAAAAGGAAACCCTAAAAATTTGCATCTCGAGAATCGATTTCTTCTGGGTTTAGGTTGTGTTGGCAGGTGACTCTTAAAAAATTACTTTGTTAAAACATTTGCCAGTTCTTCATTGTCCAACAGGATGTACATGAACTTGGTGCCATCTGGTGGGGATGCACAGTTATGAAGCAATTAGATAACGGAATTTATCATTTAAAACAAAGACTGCCTTCTTGTTTTACTTGTCTATCCATCCATCCATCCATCCATATCCCATATATATGGTATATATATATATATATAGATGTGTTAACCTAAAGAAAATAATTTCCACATCATCTTCAAAACACATGACATGAACAGTAACTTTATGCTGTTGTTATTAGCCAAGAGATAAAACACTCAAAAGAGGAAAACAAAAAAATTAATAAAAATGCAGCACATTTATAACAAGGCGCAATTTAATTTGATAAACAAATATTCTGCGTTTCAGGGGAAAGCTGGTTTTAATGTAGAATGCAGCTCTTTATTTTGCCATTCAGTAACAACGGATTCCTCCACCATTCAACATAATGTTCAGGATCAAAGTAGAAAATGACATTTTAACATGACCTATAAACCAAAATGTGCTCCAACAACACACACAAACCCACAAACGTCTAAATATCGTACATACTTATAATTCTGCTTTCTCAAAGTTATCATTTTTTCAGGCCTGAAACATTCACATGAATGACAATGACATGACATTTGTCCACACGAGTTCCCCAAAAAATACATTTTTAGGATTCCAAGTCCAAAATAGAGGTAAAAATTTTGCAATAAAAAAAAAGACTTCCGATTGAAAGAAGTGATTAAATCAAAACGGACCATTCTGAAGTTTTAACTTCATGTTTGTCACGTTTTTGACAACACTGATTGTTGAGCTTAAGATCTGATCACGATTATTTTCAGTAAAAACTGTTTTTATTTCTTATCACCCATAAATCATGCCTCATTTCACCACGAAGAAGAGATATGAATCTTAAACACGAGTTCAACAAATTTTTGGTTTTGGATTTACATTCTGCATCACAGCTCATTTTCAACCTCTAATAATGTTGTCAGTAACACTTTCTTGTTGCTCCCCCCATTTGTCCTAGCCTTGCATGTTGCTGCTCCTGTCCCGAGGGACACGGCCCATAGTAAAGAAGTCCAGGTTCGGCTTCATGTCGGTGAGATGGGACAGACGGTTAGACATTGCAAAGAAAGCGGTGATAGCTGCAATATCCCAGGCATCCTCGCGGTCAAAGCCAACCTTCTCCAGAGCCTGGAAGTGCTCATCTGTGATGACGTCACAGCGGCACACAGCCATCGCAAAGTCCAACATGGCTTTCTCCCGAGCTGTGAGATCTGCCGTCTTGTAGTTAACAATGGCCTGAGAGCAAGGAGAGAATTTAATAAGGAAAACTATGTCTGGGTACAGAATGTGTTGCAAAGGAATTCATAAAACATCAAATCTGCACATCATTTATACAGCCCGACTGATGTATTGGTAGAGCCAATGGTTTTTTTTAGGCCGATATGGGCGTTTGGGGACATATCGGTATCTGTGATAATTGTCCCATTATGCGCAGATATTAACACTTCTAATTTTCGCCCTAAAACGCTAGGAACGAGCCGGAATTGTACAATGTCTCCAGAAGAGGGCGCATGAAGACAACTTTCAAGTCTTGGCCGTTCACTTCACTTAAGTTTCACTTTCAGCACAGTTGAAGCAGGGAGCAACTGTTTAGCATATTTTGCTGAACATAGAATGGTAATTTTATTTGAACTGATGTGAAAAATAAATAAATAATCAACAATAATAAATTCTGTTCAATCCTCCAACCCGCTTGTCATTAGCTAGGTGCCTCTCAAGTTAGTAAGCTATTGCCTTGCAAAACTTTATCCAGAACAATAAATGTAACGTTGCTGTAAAATATACATCAAGTGTTAGTAACGTTATCTTTGTCATCATCAATGAAATGCATTGTTTGTCTGAAATCTTTACTTCTCTGCAAAGAAAACAAAAATTGTGGGTATGGACAGTACTATAGACCTTCACCATACATGACTGACTGTGTAAACAATGAACAGGGAAGGGTGTTTTTTTAAGTTTATATTTATGTAACACACTTGATAATTTTATGGTGAATGGTGGTGGATAGAAAATGTGAACGTACGTGAGGAAGACTGTTATATGACCAGTGCACCACTAGTAAACCTACAGTGGGACTACGTATAGCTGGATTTGATTTGCTTATTAGCTTCATGGTTGCTAACAGCTGCGCTAAACAAACAAGCCCCACTCCACTCGCCGTTTACTTAAAATTCTTGGAGGTGGACAAAGCAAAAACATTTTCAGCCATTATATTAACTATCATCATTTGCATTCCCCTCACAGTATTGGTATCGGCGATAGCCAACATTTTCACATCAGTCAGGTTCTAAACATTTACAGAACATAAAACCATCAAGCAACTTTATACAACTTAAATGAGACTAGAATCACAGAAAGAAAGAAGAAGAAAAACGTGAAATTCTGATGTGAATCAGACCAGTTTAGTTAAGAGTTCTTCAACTTAGTGATGGCTTTGTCATTCAAAACAATATATACTCTCTCATTCTCCAATATTTTCTTTTTTAATTTTGAATATACATTAAACGATCGTCATGAAAGAAACATTACTTTTACTCATCTCATTGAAATATTTCCAGATGAGGCGGTGCACACGTGGAGCAAAGGCGATAAATGTAATTGTTTTGAAGATTAGCGTTAACGTTAGCATTGCCATGTCCTCTGCTGGTGTTGGTCCACAGTATTTTTTTGAAGTCCACCATCAACTCGACATCTACCAGGTCATTTTAGAGACTTCATGCTTCCTTCTGCTGATGAGCTTTATGGAGATGCTGATTTCATTTTCCAGCAGGACTTGGCTCCTGCTCACACTGACAAAGGTACCAAAAGCTGGCTGTGGAATATTCTCATTTTCTGACACATGAGTTTTGTTTTTTTCTTCATCTGTAAGCCATGATCCTCAAAATCACAAGAAAAAAGGCTTGAAATATTTCACTATGTGTGTAATAAATCTATGTACCGGTAATACAGGTAGTCCTCGACTTACGAACGAGTTCCGGACCTACGGGCCGTTCGTATGTCGAAAATGACGTACCGGTAAGTTGGATCACATACAAAAAATATATATAGTTTTTTTATTTTTATAAATAAATAAATGTACAGTACTGTACAGTTACCAAGCACTTAGCCTATCCTAACACTGTTTTTAAAGATGGAGTGAGTTGAATTGTCTCCCTTTCACATAAAGTGAAAGTAGCTCCCTTTATGTGAATGAAGCCTGCTGGGGAGGAGGGAGACAATTCAACTCACTCCTTAACTGTGTTAGGATAGGCTAAGTGCTTGGTGACTGTACAGTACTGTACATTTATTTATTTGTTAAATTATTATTATTATTTTTTTAAGAGATGCGTGACGCAAGTCCGAAACGTCGTAAGTCGGGGGCGTCGTAAGTCGAGGACTACCTGTACACGAGTTTCACGTTTGGAAATGATTGACAAAAAACTCAAATGTTTTCACGACATTCTAATTTTTTTAGATGCACCTGTATTTGGTCTTACAGATCATACCTGCTCAGACAGACTGGGTTTCTTGGAGTAGATGCGGTGCAATGCACTGTGGGACACCACACAGTAAGGACACTTGTTGTGAGCGCTGGTAACGACTATTATCAGCTCACGGTCTGCCTTGGTTAACTGGCCTGTAAGACAAAAACAAGGGTCGAGGTTTCTTTATTGTCACTCACATCATATGTGGTACATGTAGAAATACGCTAAACTAAGAATACGCTAAACACTAATAATAATAAAAACAATACACTGAACAACAGCAGCATTCAAAGTTAAATAAGAAAAAAAGTCTTAAATTATTAAAGAGCAAGGCATCAAAGCGGTTGTAGCCTAAACACACATTTCTGCATTGAGCATCACATAAAAGGAATTTTTTTTTCCTCAACTTGCTCTGCAAGTTCTTTCCTTCCCTGCTCCGCTCTCTGTTTGTCCGCAGCTCCTTGGATACTCATCTCCCGAACATAAATTGTAATTCTGGATTTGGTATCATGGACGATCAACTCTATTGACAAGATTTATTTCAACAAAACTACAAGGTCTGGGGGAACCAGCTTGCCCAGCACAGACGCACTCTTGAGGATACGTCATGGACTCGTGGGGAGAGTGGAAGGTGATGTGTCTCTCAGTCCTGTCTGTGGAGGATGTGGAAGATGTTTACATAATTGGATTTATGATAGCGGAGGATCTTCTTTTTGGCATCGGCGGGGCTCTGCTCTATCGGAAAATGAAGGAAGACTTTGGCGGCTGTTTCGTCCATGACAAAGCTACCGAGTCAGTGTGAAGGTTTGATCCGTGCCGTGACCTCGCTAAATCAGCTGATTTACGAGCTTAACTGTAAGGTGGAGGCAATTTATGAGAATCGCAGGCTACCGGCGGCAACTGGGACTAGTCAGCGTGGTGGGTTCGACCTTGAAGCAGATTCATAGCATGGATCAGTGGAACATCCATCCATCATCCATCCATTTTCGTCCGCTTATCCGGGGTCGGGTCGCGGGGGTAGCAGCCTAAGTAGGGAGGCCCAGACTTCCCTCTCCCCAGCCACTTGGAGCAGCTCCTCTGGGGGAATCCCAAGGCGTTCCCAGGCCAGCCGAGAAACATAGTCCCTCCAGCGTGTCCTGGGTCTTCCTCTGGGTCTCCTCCCGGTGGGACATGCCCGGAACACCTCACCAGGGAGGCGTCCAGGAGGCATCCTAACCAGATGCCCGAGCCACCTCAACTGGCTCCTCTCGATGTGGAGAAGCAGCGGCTCTACTCCGAGTCCCTCCCGGATGACTGAGCTTCTCACCCTATCTCTAAGGGAGAGTCCAGACACCCTGCGGAGAAAACTCATTTCAGCCGCTTGTATCCGAGATCTCGTTCTTTCGGTCACAACCCAAAGCTCATGACCATAGATGAGGGTGGGAACGTAGATCGATCGGTAAATTGAGAGCTTTGCCTTTCGACTCAGCTCTCTCTTCACCACGACAGACCGGTACAGCGCCCGCTTCACTGCGGACGCTGCACCTATCCGCCTATCGATCTCACGCTCCAGTTTTCCCTCATTCGTGAACAAGACCCCGAGATACTTAAACTCCTCCACTTGGGGCAGGACCTCCTCCCCGACCCGGAGAGGGCATGCTACCCTTTTCCGGCTCAAGACCATGGCCTCGGATTTGGAGGAACTGATCCTCATCCCGGCCGCATCACACTCGGCTGCAAACCGCTCCAGCGAAAGCTGTAGATCACGACCTGATGAAGCCAATAGGACCACATCATCTGCAAAAAACAGAGAAGCGATTCTAAGGCCACCAAAACGGATCCTCTCAACACCTTGGCTGCGCCTAGAAATTCTGTCCATAAAAGTTATGAACAGAATCGGTGACAAAGGGCAACCTTGGCGGAGTCCAACTCTCACTGGAAACGAGCCTGACTTACTGCCGGCAATGCGGACCAAGCTCTGACACCGGTCGTACAGGGACCTAACAGCCCATATCAATGGGCCTGGTACCCCATACTCCCGGAGTACCCCCCACAGAACCCCCCGAGGGACGCGGTCGAATGCCTTTTCCAAGTCCACAAAGCACATGTAAACTGGTTGGGCAAACTCCCACGTACCCTCCAGGACCCTGCTGAGGGTGTAGAGCTGGTCCAGTGTTCCACGACCAGGACGAAAACCACACTGCTCCTCCTGAATCAGAGGTTCGACTATCCGACGGACCCTCCTCTCCAGGGTCCGTCTATTCAGGGATCAGTGGAACAGATTCCCACAATTAGGCTGTTTTGGAATCGGATTGTCCAGATGGACTCCAAGGCTGAAGGAAAAAATCTGTCTGCCTGAAGAAAATCAACAATCATGCTTATCTGAATCCGACTCCCCGCCAGCCTTGGAAATGGGCTGACTATCAAATTTCTCCTGGGTCATGAGTAACCGAGGACAACAACTGCATCTATCACACCCCCTCTCAGAACTGTGGCTGATCTGAAAGGCTCATGGACTATCTCACCACCTCGACCTCAAATGCATATGTAATCTGTTTTAACTGTGCTTGCTGGTAGTTTTCTGATGTCTCAAATCGTGTCCTAATAGACAAGATGTGAAAGATCTTTTTTGTAATACCACTATCTACCCTCATGGTTCTTCCCCTTTTCATATCTAAGATTAATAGATACCTCGTTGTGTCCCTGGGCAAGACACTTAACCCCGAGTTGCTCCCTGGACTGGTTGGCGCCTTGCATGGCAGTCTACCGCTACCGGTGTATGAATGTGTGTATGAATGGGTGGATGGTTGGTACTGTGAAGTGCTTTGGGGCCTCTCAAAGGGGGCTGGAAAGCACTACATAAGTAAGCTCCATTTACCTCTGATAATCAGCTGCAGCTTCGTACACTTAGTCCCTTTTTCGGATGACTGTGCGTACATATTCCCGTTGTACCTCGGTGCAAGGTCAATAAAGATATTCTGATCATTTCATAATTTAACCACTTAGCATTTTGTGAAGAAATATCCCCTCCTGGCTTTAATGCCAGTTTCACACCAAAATCATCTCATGATGTAGGCATGTTGGTCGAACCTGGTCAATGATCTCGTGAGATGCGTTAGCACTCAAAAGCATAACATGGAGAAAACGATCAGTCACTACAACAAAAAGCAACTCAGTACAGTATCTGTAAAAATAAGTTACCGGTAGTTACTTTTGTTGGCTAATGAAGATTAGCTGTGTTGGCCATTTTATGTGAAGTGATGTAAAGTTAATCAGCTGTAGATGAGCTAGACCTTTATGGTCATTCTGCTTCTAAATACATGCACTTTTTTCTTGAGTTACTTGAACAAAGACTTTTCCTGTGGGATAATAAAACACAAACCTGTCTCCTTGTTCATCAGTTCGTTGTAGTATGTGAAGAAGGCTCTGAATTCTGCTGGTCTGTGTGAGAGGGCTTTGAAGACATTGGGCAAGAATCCTCCCTGTAGAGCAAACATTTAGCAGATCATTAGAAAACTACAAGTAAAGTTCAGGAAAAAGTAAATTATCTTCATGTATTTATTGTGTGAATGGTGATACAGCGTTCATGCTATTTTCATGTTATTTTAATTTTTCCCAAACATCTTTTTAATCTTTAATCTGCACATTATTTGGGGGCCAGAAAGTCACGGTTCGACTCCCAGCCATTCCCACATGTTGTGGAGTCTTTGAGCAAGACTCAGTGTTGCCAAGTCTGCTTATTATACCCATATTTTCCGGAATATAGGTTGCGGCTTTTTATCATTTTTGCATGCCCTGCGACCTATATTCAGGTGCGACCTATTTATGGCTTTTTATAAAATAAGCTGATTTGTAATAATTTATTAACAAAAATTAAACTGAGACACACTCTTACAATAATGTCAGCTAACAAATATATATTTTTTAGGTGTTTATCCTGCTAAAATTATTCATTTATTAAAGAAAAGTTCAGCTCAGACACATATTTGCTATAATTTTTATCAAACAAATAATTGTTTTTAAGTGTTAATCTTCTTAAAAGCCTTGCTGTGCGCTCCTGTGGCAGACATTTGCAGCAGAGCTAAACACGGTCCACATTTTGACGTAGGTGCGGCCTGTATTCAGGTGCGACCTATATATGGATTTCCAATTCTTTGGCAATAAATGGACAATGCGACCTATATTCCAGAAAATACGGTAAGCGACTTTGGGCTTGTTTTTTTTCTGAAGTCGCTTGCAAATCTTGAGTCACAGGTTGCGGTTTTTTGTTGCTCGTTTTGGAACGGGAAGTTGCTTATTTGGGCTTGACTTTCTTTCCAAGTGAAACTAGTTGATTATCTCCCAGCTCCGCACAATAATGCAAAAGACGACCAGTTTCCTGTTAATCGCACCGCCCAAGTTGGCGAGGCGACAAGCGCACGCACATTCAAATACTCATACTGTGACTTGGGGGCGCAACTCACACGCAGATGTCAGGATGTTTTGTTTTTAGAAATATGTACAAAAAATATGATTTACATATTTGTTACATATGCAATTTTTTAATCAGTTGAAAAGTATGTTATTCAAAGTGTTTAGCATAATTTTGCTGTTGTTTATGTGAAACGCCATAATAAATGTATGTCATTCATTCATTCATTCATTCAATTCAACCTTTATTTATACAGGCTAGCCTCGTTGAGTCACGGGGACTCATTTACAAAAGGGACCTGTCTCACTCACACCAAACAACCATCCACTCTCTCACTCACACCTAGGGTCAATTTAGAGTCACCAATCAGCCTAACAAGCATGTTTTTTGGTCTGTGGGAGGAAACCGGAGTACCCGGAGGAAACCCACGCATGCACGGGGAGAACATGCAAACTCCACCCAGAAAGGCCCCCGGATGTTTATACTGTTTTAAAATGGCCTCCGTTTTATACAATGTGGTGGGTTGCCAGTTGGGCTCGTTTTCAAAGAGCCAGTTGCTTGTTTCTATCGCAAGATCTGGCCACACTGCAATCCCTAATTGCTCCTTCATGGCTGCCCACTGCTCCACCTGAGTATCTCAAGTGTGATTGGTTAAATGCAGAGAACTAATTTCGCCATTGTAAGGGAACAATGTCAATCTCAGACTTCCCTCCCTTAACTTTTAGCTCTTATTTTAACAACTTAACCATGTCATCAGCTAAAGCTAATTTTGCCACTTACCTGTTGGCTGCCTTTTTGCTGCTTTATTAAGCTAGCCTTTTGCTATGTTTAGCTCTTATAATTTCTACCCATAGTTTTTAGCTAGCATTTGCTATTTTATTTATATATTTTTCTGCTATTTTTAGTTTTTGGCTAGCCTTGTGCTACTTTTAGCTAATGTTTTCATTTTGCAACTTTTAGCTACGGTCTGTTCCGCCCCCTTTTTACCCTGACCACCGTTTCTTCTGTTTTGCCTTGTTTAGCTCATGTTATTCTGTTCTAACCCGAGTTTAAGCTTCTTAATCAGATGCCAGCAAACTGCAAAGTCATTCTGCCTCAGCATTTTCGCAGAAAACGTTATTGCTCTAGTTTACCTTTGACTCCACTTCCTCCATGATCTCCACTATGTCATAAGGTAAATCTTTCTTGTTCGGAATGGGATAGCGGCTGACTTTCTCCGCAGGATGTTGGTCGCTGGAGGACAGTCTGTTCCCC
>JBBPBX010012613.1:0-44589 GCA_038048925.1 Garcialebias charrua
CGTGACTGCCTTCACATTAAGTTCATCATCCATCAGTTCACTTAAGGAATCTGTTGTCCGGGTAAGTATCTATTTAGCCATGCCTGATCTATAAGACTTACCCCCGCCCCTGTGTCTAATACCACCGTTACCAGGTAACCTGCCATCATACATTTCAGAAGGGACTGGCGACCTACTAGGGGAGCTACTAGACCACGTGGTGTTTCTTTGTTAGTTCCTTGCGAACATGCACCTAACATCTCTCTGTCAGTAGTGGTTTTGGACCTTTTCTTTGGGTGGGACTGCTGAGGTTTGCCGATCAGAGGTGGTCCCCCTGCTCTGATCGTCTCCCGTTTCCCGACGGCTTAGTTTTCTTCAGGCACCCTACCGCACGATGCCCTTCTTCTCCGCAGACAAAGCAGTGGTTACAGTTCGGGTTGACTTGAGAAGCGCAGTTCTGACAGCTCTTTCTTTCTCTTTGAGATCTTCTCTCTGGTTGGGGTCTTGAGCTCCTCTGCTCTGGTGCTGGAACATGAACTGTCCTTGCTTTCAGGTTTTCCATAGCTTGTGTCAGTGCTTCCACCTGGGCGCTGAGTCTTTGAAGTGTGAAGTCATTATTAATCTGATTTACTTTCACGTCGTCCTTTGTTTGCTCTTTCAACTCACTGTTTGTTGTGTGTGCATGACTCACTTTGATGGTAGAACTACGGCCAAGTCGACGCTTCCGCTCGCTTTCCTCCGCCGTGGTCTTTATTACTTGGCGAAGCAGTGCCTCATCACTGACAGTGGGGTCACCCAGGAGGGTCTTGAGGTCTCTGCGAACACTGTCGTACTTCTCCCCTATGCCCTGGCAAATAGTGTTGAGAAAGACACACTGAATTGTGGATATATCGTACTTAACGACTGAGTCTGGTTGTCTGAGTGAGAACCGGATCTTTTGTTTCAGTCCAATCATTCTATATAAAAACTGCTGAGGCGTCTCATTTTCAAACTGCTTAGCACACATTAAATCTTGAAAGAGCTCTGTGCTGCTTTTCTCACCTAAATGAGACTGCAGGAAACTTTTAAGCTCAGAAACTGTGAGATCGTCTTTTATTGTTAACATATCTCTGAAGTTACCTGGTTTAATAAGACGTAGCACTCCTCTAATCACCTCATTTGGAGTGTGATTCTCCCTGAGACCCTCATCTATCTGTTTGCAGATACTGTTGTACCCAATTTCTGATGTCGTGTCACTAATCATCCCACCATGCACTTTGAATTCTCTACGGGACAGCAGTGGTAAATCTTTCATGGCTATCATACTCTCACCAGTGTAACTTGGAACGTTCTCTGAATGAGGGACAGACCACTGGGGTGGGCACAGAGGTTGATGGGGTTGGAGGGTCGGGACAAGTGGGTCCCCTGTAGCTGGTGGAACTGATGCCCAGGTTACCTGCTGGTTGCGAGATTGGCTGGTGTGAGGTGGTGTTGGACTCAGTCCCTGTGGGTCTGCGCCGCCATCGCCGCCTTGTGGCTGAACACGGGGAATGGCCTGCTCACTTGTACTTGCTTCAGCTTCAAAAGACACTGTAGTTTGTCCACGATTCACCATAGTCTCATCTATGATACATTCTAGTCCTTTTAATAATGGCAAACCCTGGTCCTCCTGACCCAGGATTGTTGAACATGACAGGTAGGTAGTCAAATATTCAACACAACTTTCTTCATCGTCTTGAATCAACTTACTAGAGTCCAGTCCTTCAACGTCTCCAAGAGAAGTTGCGATGAGGTGGGCTTCACTACCTGTTAGCTGGTGTAACTTCTTCTTGATGCTCCAAAGAAGTTGTTTTCTCTCACCGGAAGACATCTTGCTGGTCTCGGCCGCTTGAGTCCACAGTGCTGCACTCTGTAGGCGGGTACACCCTTTTCACTGGTTACCGGCCTCACCTCTGCACACTGGGTCACTCCTGGCACTGAGAACGTGTAGCACGAGAGGTCCTGGTGGTCGGTATCATTGGATCAGCTGTAGCCCATGGATGTGTGGCGTGCTGATCCCGGACGAGCCCCCACAATCTGTTACAGGTCCCGAGTGTCAGGACTGCTGCAACAGTGATGACACACCATCTGAAGAATAATAAAATTAGGAGTCAAAGATGACGACCATTGTTTTGCCGTTTAGCTCCAGAAAGCATGTGAAGTCCGTCCCCAAAACCAACCTGGAAGCAACGCACCCCCCCAAAACAAAGGTTCCGCTTCGTCATCACCGCTCCTCAGAAAAACACTATAAAAATGCAGGCATATTAACTTGCCGAACCGCAAACAAAATATAACATATATTTGAAAATAGGATTCGTTGCACATGGAAATACTTTACATTCATAAGAAAACCAAATATTGTGGTGACATTTTCAGGTGCACCACATTATTCACTGCATCATTCATCTTATTCACTGCATCGTTCATCTTATTCACTGCATCATTCATCTTACTTACTGCATCATTCATCTTACTCACTGCATCATTCATCTTATTCACTGCATCATTCATCTTATTCACTGCATCATTCATCTTATTCACTGCATCATTCATCTTATTCACTGCATCATTCATCTTACTCACTGCATCATTCATCTTACTCACTGCATCATTCATCTTATTCACTGCATCATTCATCTTATTCACTGCATCATTCATCTTATTCACTGCATCATTCATCTTATTCACTGCATCATTCATCTTATTCACTGCATCATTCATCTTATTCACTGCATCATTCATCTTATTCACTGCATCATTCATCTTATTCACTGCATCATTCATCTTATTCACTGCATCATTCATCTTATTCACTGCATCATTCATCTTACTCACTGCATCATTCATCTTATTCACTGCATCATTCATCTTATTCACTGCATCATTCATCTTACTCACTGCATCATTCATCTTACTCACTGCATCATTCATCTTATTCACTGCATCATTCATCTTACTCACTGCATCATTCATCTTACTCACTGCATCATTCATCTTACTCACTGCATCATTCATCTTACTCACTGCATCATTCATCTTACTCACTGCATCATTCATCTTACTCACTGCATCATTCATCTTATTCACTGCATCATTCATCTTACTCACTGCATCATTCATCTTATTCACTGCATCATTCATCTTACTCACTGCATCATTCATCTTACTCACTGCATCATTCATCTTACTCACTGCATCATTCATCTTACTCACTGCATCATTCATCTTACTCACTGCATCATTCATCTTATTCACTGCATCATTCATCTTATTCACTGCATCATTCATCTTATTCACTGCATCATTCATCTTATTCACTGCATCATTCATCTTATTCACTGCATCATTCATCTTATTCACTGCATCATTCATCTTATTCACTGCATCATTCATCTTATTCACTGCATCATTCATCTTACTCACTGCATCATTCATCTTATTCACTGCATCATTCATCTTATTCACTGCATCATTCATCTTATTCACTGCATCATTCATCTTACTCACTGCATCATTCATCTTACTCACTGCATCATTCATCTTATTCACTGCATCATTCATCTTACTCACTGCATCATTCATCTTACTCACTGCATCATTCATCTTATTCACTGCATCATTCATCTTATTCACTGCATCATTCATCTTATTCACTGCATCATTCATCTTATTCACTGCATCATTCATCTTATTCACTGCATCATTCATCTTATTCACTGCATCATTCATCTTATTCACTGCATCATTCATCTTACTCACTGCATCATTCATCTTATTCACTGCATCATTCATCTTACTCACTGCATCATTCATCTTATTCACTGCATCATTCATCTTATTCACTGCATCATTCATCTTACTCACTGCATCATTCATCTTACTCACTGCATCATTCATCTTATTCACTGCATCATTCATCTTATTCACTGCATCATTCATCTTATTCACTGCATCATTCATCTTATTCACTGCATCATTCATCTTACTCACTGCATCATTCATCTTACTCACTGCATCATTCATCTTATTCACTGCATCATTCATCTTATTCACTGCATCATTCATCTTATTCACTGCATCATTCATCTTACTCACTGCATCATTCATCTTATTCACTGCATCATTCATCTTATTCACTGCATCATTCATCTTATTCACTGCATCATTCATCTTATACTGCATCATTCATCTTATTCACTGCATCATTCATCTTACTGCATCATTCATCTTATTCACTGCATCATTCTCTGCTCACATATGATTGTGCAGCCACCAATCCAGGCTGTCATATTGTTAAGTTTGCAGATGATACAGCGGTGGTGGGATGCATCACAAACAATGATGAGTCCAGCTACAGACAGGAGGTGGAACATCTGGAGAGCTGGTGCAAAGAGAATAACCTTCACATGAATGTGAAGAAGACAAAGGAGATGATTGTGGACTTCAGAAGGAACAAACACACCCACACCCCACTGAACATAAGAGGATCTGCAGTGGAAGTGGTCTCCAGCTACAAGTACTTGGGTGTACACATGAATGATAACCTCAGCTGGAGCAACAACACCACCAGCCTGATCAAGAAAGGTCATCAGAGACTCTACTTCCTCAGACGGCTGAGACGAGCTGGTCTGAGAAGCTCAGTCCTCACCTCCTTCTACAGGTGTGCAGTGGAGAGCATCCTGTGCTCCAGCATCAACGTGTGGCATGGAGGCTGCACAGCTGCAGAAAGAAAAGCTCTGCAGAGAGTGGTGAAGGCTGCACAGTCAACATTATTACTGTACGTATTACAGACAATATACATACAGTAGGCACACTTGATATTGTAGGCCATTGCATTTATTTAATACATTCAGCAAGTACAGTACTTTTACTTTAAAACTTTTAAGTATTTTTAAAAGCAAGTACTTATTTACTTTTACTTAAATAAAAACATTAATATGGTACTTAGAGTACAATTTTGTCTGTTTTTATTGTACTTTTACTTAAGTAAAGTGTTTGAGTACTTTCTCCACCACTGCCTACCACCACATCTTTTAAGAAACACAAACATATTATATATATATATAAAGTATCATTTCTGTCATCCTTTCACTAGCATTTCTGGTGATCAGCCATTTTTAGAGATATAAAACGGAAATTTGGTGTGATGGTAGCTGAGAGCAATGTCCAATAAATACTGAATTGTAAGAAAAATTCAAGATTGCCACCAATGCTACATTAAAAATGGCTTTAACAGTTATTTTTACACATACAGAGCTGCAATTTTGTGTGATTATGAATGAGAATGTTCCTCATCACATACTTAATCCAAATCAAAAATCCAAGATGGCCACCATAGCTTAAATAAATTACTTAAACTCATTGATTTTTGGGGGGGCCATATTGAGCTGAAATTTGGTATGGGAGTAGCTGAGAGTGAACCCCAACATTTAGTACTGTCAAATCAAAAATTTAAAATGACCACAACGTGTGAGAACACACTGTGAGAGTCATGTTATTTGATTTCTCCAGTGCATTTAACACAATCCAGCCTGATCTGCTTTGTCAGAAACTGCAGAAGACTCAGGTGGAGGCCTCAACAATCACCTGGATCAAAGACTACCTGACAAACAGACCACTGCTTGTGAGACTGAAGGGTTGTGTGTCTAACAAGGTGGTCAGGAGCACCACAGGGGACTGTACTCTCACCATTCCTTTTCACTCTGTACACCTCAGATTTCCAGTACAAAACAGAATCCTGTCATCTGCAGAAATATTCAGATGACTCTGCAGTGGTCGGGTGTATCAGAGATGGAAGAGAAGCTGAGTACAGGGAACTAGTGGACCGCTTTGTGACATGGTGTGGAAACAATCATCTCATCTTGAATGTGAATTTACTTTGTAGATTTCAAGAGAAAGAGGAACAGGTCCACCCAGTGGTGTAGTCTATATTTTTGTACTGGGTATACTGTGCTTAGAAACCAAAGTACACCGTAATCAAGTATGTAATCTTCAATTTATTTTGATTTTTAAATACATTGAATATTTCAAAAATTCTCTGATGTTTATATTTGAATAAATGTACAACAAACATAAGTACAACATTTGGCTTTGTATTAATAGCAGGTTGTAGATTTTATAAAACAATATCAAGGCAAAACATGTTCAAGTATTAAGTAGTACTGTAGTATTAATTATGGAAAAACTAGGTTGAATCAACTCAATGTATCTATAAAATGTTTCAAATATGTTGACAATGACACATGCCCAATAATATGTCACATATCATTGGGCACTTGGGTATACTGACATTCTCAAACTTTTCTAGTGGGTATACTCCGTAAACTAGCCTGGCCCTCGCCTTCCTGCACAGCTCCGCTCAATTCTCATAGCCCTCGCCTTCCTGCACAGCTCCGCTCAATTCTCATTTCCCTTCACTGCACAGTCTGGGACTTTACCCACCCACTAGGATTTCTCCGGTAGATTTTTGTTCGGACCAATCAGAGAACAGAAGGGGCGGAGTTTTGGACCCTAACCCACGCCCCCACCAGTCCCAGCGCGCAGCGTCCTATAAAAGGGCTCTGCCAGCGCTCAGTCAGCGAGCAGCGCATGTTCTCATTCAAAGCGATGCAGAACTGGTTTATATGTGACACAAATTTATTAATTTCCCCTTCTTAATCCCTTATCTGGAGTTTTCTTTTGTTTTTTTTCCCCCAAAAGTTAAGTAATCGCTCCCTCGTCCTCCTTCTCCTCCACCTTCCTGCTGAGTAAAATGAACACGGAAATGCCTCAGGTTGTCACGAGAATTAAACTCGGGTTTTAGTTGCTGACCGAGTCCCATCAGATTTTCTGGTGTTTTGGTGAGCTGGACCAGCGATCCATGGTTTGATTTTATTGAACGTTTTATATAAACACAGAATTTGCGCAGCGAGAGCTGCAAGAGGCGGAGCAGCTGTCAAGTTCACCAGCACGGCATCATTCAAAGCGATGCAGAACTGTTTTATATGTGACACAAATTTATTAATTTCCCATGCTTAATCCCTTATCTGGAGTTTTCTTTTGTTTTTTTCCCCCAAAAGTTAAGTAATCGCTCCCTCGTCCTCCTTCTCCTCCACCCTCCTGCTGAGTAAAATGAACACGGAAATGCCTCAGGTTGTCACGAGAATTAAACTCGGGTTTTAGTTGCTGACCGAGTCCCTGCAGATTTTCTGGTCTTTTGGTGAGCTGGACCAGCGATCCATGGTTTGATTTTATTGTATTAAAACGTTTTATAACATATAAACACTGAGTTTGTGCAGCGAGAGAAAAGCTGCAGGACTCCTGGAGCAGGGGGCGGAGCAGTTGTCAAGTTCACCAGTGCACGGGGGGTGGCTCTGAGGGGAGGGAGCAGAATGCTTTCCCTGTTCAAAATATCCAATGGTTTTGTTCCTAAGCAGAGGCCACGCCTCCAGCAAGAAACGTTTCTCTATGGGAAAAGTCCAGACCCTAGTACGAAGCGAAGTGAAGGACAGGGTCTGGTTACAACCAGGCTATCCGTAAACCTGTGTCTCACAGAGACTACACCACTGGGTCCACCACTATTTATGGGAGAAGTGGAGGTGGTGGAGAAGTATAAGTATCTTGGGGTTCACCCAACTTCTTGTACTTCTTGAGGAAGCTGAAGTCCTTCAATGTTTGTAGCAAGATGCAGCATGTCTTCTGTTAGAACCCTTTTATGTTGTTGTGTTATTAATTTGTTAAACACTAGAGGAAGTAATATGGTACTTGTCATTGTCTCCACACACCCATAAAAGCCAGGTGCAAAGGGGCACATGGGTGATGAGACAGGACATAGGCACCGTTTTTTGACCGTGTATGATGATGATGAATTCAATTTATAAGGCGCTTTTCATTAGTGAAAATCTCAAAGCGCTACACACATTGTATGCTACACACATTCATACACCGGTAGCGGCAGACTACCATGCAAGGTGCTTTCCAGTCCTACCGGGAGCAACTCGGGGTTAAGTGTCTTGCCCAAGGACACAACAACACATGGTGTGGGGAACCGGGATTCGAACCGCCAACCTTCCGATTGGGGGGACGACTGCCATTACCACTACGCCACGGCCGCCCGTGTACCATGTAAACTCTATTCCAGAACCTGTGTAAGCTGTTAGAAAGTTAATGGAAGTGCAAGAAGTGGGATTGGAACCTTTTTGCGTCATCTATGAAATATTGAAACTTGAAATGGAGGCAAGTAATGCATGGACTTTGTTAAAATACAGAAAATAAACGACAGATCGTTTTTACAAAAAGGAGCTGATTAAAGAACACTTATTGGGCCCACAACAAAACAGCTGTCAACTCATCACCAGTGGTGATAGAGCCTTAAAGGAAAAGTTTGGTCCCCACAAATAAGTCAAAAAACTGCCTCATTGGAAGCTGACAGTGGGAAGAAAGGGCCACGCCCACAAGACAAACTGCCTCATTGATGAAAGACTGTGCAGGATTGGATCTCATCTGAGAGTGACCACGCTGGATTGGGTCCCATTGGAGAGTGACAGCACTGAATCAGGCTGCTGTGGTTGGCGACCTCCAGCTGATGGGTGTCAAAGCTGCACGTCCTGGAGGCAGACCAGACATCTGTGCATCTATGCCAGCCAACGCAGAGGTATGGGTAGAGCTACCAAACTAGTGACTGGCCATTCATGTTAACTGTGCACACGTGCTTAAGCGCTAAAAAGACCAATGCATTGGTGACTGACTGACTGACTGGCTTTTAATCTAAAAAAAAAAAAACATGATTAGCAAGGATCTACTGTATCTGTTTAAAACAATGGAGGAAAGTGCCGCCGCTTTGGTGTGGTGGATAAAGTGCGCGGCACATGTTGAGGCTTCGCCTCTCTGCAGGCGTCGCGGGTTCGCGTCCCAGACCCGACGAGCTGTTTCTGCAGTGTCTCCCCTTCTCTCTCTGCCCGTTTCGCCCTCTCCCTCTACAATAAAGGCCACTAGAGCCCAAAAATGTAAAAAAAAAAATTAAACAAAAAAAATAACAATGGAGGAAAAATGTGATCCTGATCCAAAACCTTTGACTGGGACTGATACAGAACTCAATGCTGGATTTTCAGATCTTATAAAATGTACTATTAAAATGGCTGACAAATGACTGGTGGTAAAAATTGCACATTTGCAAAGTGAAAGGAAGCTAAAAATGCGGAAGGCTTCTAAATTTAAAGAGACAAATGTGGGTTTGATGGATGATGTTTCTTTTGTTAACGAGGTAAGATTACACTTGAAAAACATATTTTTTTAATGATGCTAAAACCCAACATGAAGCTTTGATGAGTTATTTACCAGAGGATGAGCTTAAAAAAACAAGATAGGCCTATGCATACTCTGTCTGCTCTGTGATACAGAGTCCTGATGACTCCTAACTTGTGTTCATAGGGGGATGGAGTCAACCTGCAAATACTGGTCTGTGTGAGTGGGTTTGCGGTACACCTCAGTTTGCAAATGTCCTCTATCAGAAACTGAGACCTCACAGTCCAAGAAAGCCAACCTGCCATTTTTTACATATTCTCATGTGAATTTGATATATTTATCCACAGAGTTGATGTGATCAGTGAAATGCTGGACTTCCTGAGATTTAATTTTACCCAGGTGTCGTCAACATACCTGAACCAATGACTTGGTGGTCTCCCTGAAAAGGACGTCAAGGCTCTCTTTTCTACCTCCTCCATGTACAGTTCATCAGGACTCTTTACCACAGAGCAGACAGCGTCCCCACTAACTCAGGACTCAGGAGACAGACGGAAGGAGAAATCCCACACAAGACGGGCTTTGCAATGTGGATATCCTAACTGGGCCTTCCTGAAAGCAGAGAAGAAACCCAAACAGGACTCCAGCCAGCCATCAGGTGAAAAGAAGGAACCCAGACCCAGACCAGTGGTCATTGGGGGCTGCCAATGCATTGTAAATGCTTGGAAGCAACCTATTGTTCTCCTGCTCGAACGTGTGTCTACATTTCGTCGAGCGTTAATGCGGCCCGAACCACAATGTCTACCCCCACAAAAGTTATATCAAAACGACTGGCTCGGACCCCTGATGTGTGCTATTACTTTTATTGGCATTTCGAGTTACCATGGCAACGTAATTTGCGAACAAAGACGTAATGAATCTCCAAATCCAGGAACTAGTTGGTTACTGCCCACTTATTATTCTACACCAGAAAAAGTTATCTTTTTCAACTTTAATACGGACCGAACCACAAAGTGAACCCCCACAAAAGTTATATCAAAACGACCGGCCCGACTCAGAGATGTGTGCTATTACTTTTATAAGCAATCGGAGTTACCATGGCGATGTATTTTGCTAACAAAGTTGCCATATTTCCCCATTGAAAATGAATGGGAGAACACTCCTCACACAAACTGCTGCTGTCAAGTCACATGATTTAGAATCTGATGAAAACATACTCACTGTTGGTACTGTTTGAAACTCATAGAAAGTATTTATCAGATGTATCTCTAGAACTGATTAACATTTGGAGCCATTTTGATTCAAGATGTCCGGCAACAGCCTGGCAGCTGTTACGTGCCAGGGCACATTATTATTTTAAGCCCCAATATGTTTTGTTTATGTTGGCTGCCAACCTGGCTGCCCTGCTAAATACACCTTTTTTACAGCCTGATTTGGATCAGCCTTGATTGGTGCAGTCTGTTGAGCCTGCCTATAAATAGGCTGGGTGCAGTGATCAGTTGCAGGGGTGTGGAGGTGTGGAGGTTTGTGCTCCTCCGCCCACCCCTCGCCACTTGGTTGTCACTCTTGAGGGAGTTAGCTGCTATGAGCAGGTATGTGCTCTTGTGATCCTATGAGCTTGAGTTTGGCTTGCCCATGAGGGCTTGGTTTTTAGGTGTGCTCTGGTTGTTTAGCTGTTTGTCTGATTGTTTGGTACTAGTACTGTTTTTAAGTAGATTTTGCCTGATGACAGAGTGAGATCGGTAGTTCAGTTTTATCGTTTTTCTTTTACCCCTAGGGTCCCCTTTTGGTCAGGTAGTCCGTCTCCAGACAGGCTGCGACGGCCCTGTTTTTATGGGTTGGGCCGACGCTGGGGACGTTATATTCTTTTGGGCTGACTCACTCTTGTCCACCATTTATTTGTACTTTTTTTCTGTCTATTTTTGCTCCCCTTTTGTTGCACTGTGCCAGAAGAAGCTGCACTCCCCACCTGGAGGTGGAGTGCTGGGACCCATCTCAACCTGGTTTCAATAAAGCTTTTTATTTGACTTCATCCTTTTTGTGTCTTGTGTCCCTTTAATGTGTTCGGCCTGAGCCAGCCGTAACATATTTTGGGCGCCTCGTCCGGGATTGAGCTAATTTATTAATATTTACCCTCATTTTTAAGTGTGTCTTTGAGGGCTCGTCTTGTTTGGGTGGAGTCATTTGTGTGGAGCACCTTTCAGCTGCACTTGGTGTTCATGAGCAGCTGGTGCTCGTTTTGTTTTGATGACAGTAGTCTGTTGTGCAGGAAGGTTTTGGTGGTGAGTGTTTTAACTGTTTGTTGGTCTTTGAACATGGAGTTTTGACCTTTGTGGTTTAGTTAAACACTCACATTTGTTACCTTTTTTAAACTGTGCTTAAATCAGCTACTGTGTGGGCCAATCCTTTTAAACTTTCTGTCACAAACATGCTGCAGAAGGACTGTTGGTATTGTAGTCAGGTTTCAGCTATTTTGCCTGCTGCAGTTTTTTTAAGTCCTGATGGGTCTCCAAGTGCATCTGTGGAGGCTGTGTTGCAGTATGTTATATTATGACTTGTTTTTGTGCAGTGTGTTTAAATTATGTAGTCGGGGTGTGATGTTTAGCCCAGATTTTGTTGGCACCCACTTTTGGTGAGGTCTTGTGTGTTGTGTGTTGTTTCTTTTTTGGTTCTGTGCTTGTTAACACAGATGAGTTTGTTGACACCCACTTTTTGGATTTCTTGTGCTTGTGTGGTGCTTTGTTTGTTGCTGTGCAAGGAGCGCAGATTGGTTTTGAAGCACACACTTTTTTGGGCCTTGAAATTTGTGTGGTGTTAGATTCTGTGGTTAACGTTGTGTCGCACAGGTGGTTTTAAGAAACACGCACGTTTGGAGGCCTTGCATTTTGTGTGGTGTCTGATTCTGGGTTATGCATTTTTCTTACTGTTTGGACTACGTGTACACCTGTTTTTAAGACAAGTCTTGTATGTCAGAATGTTTTGAATAATGATTGGATTCGTTTTTTGTTGTTTGTATGGGTAATGAGCTATGGTTAATGACATAGCTGCATCCCCCATCCAAAAACTGTCGGTGGGGATGTTACGTGCCAGGGCACATTATTATTTTAAGCCCCAATATGTTTTGTTTATGTTGGCTGCCAACCTGGCTGCCCTGCTAAATACACCTTTTTTACAGCCTGATTTGGATCAGCCTTGATTGGTGCAGTCTGTTGAGCCTGCCTATAAATAGGCTGGGTGCAGTGATCAGTTGCAGGGGTGTGGAGGTGTGGAGGTTTGTGCTCCTCCGCCCACCCCTCGCCACTTGGTTGTCACTCTTGAGGGAGTTAGCTGCTATGAGCAGGTATGTGCTCTTGTGATCCTATGAGCTTGAGTTTGGCTTGCCCATGAGGGCTTGGTTTTTAGGTGTGCTCTGGTTGTTTAGCTGTTTGTCTGATTGTTTGGTACTAGTACTGTTTTTAAGTAGATTTTGCCTGATGACAGAGTGAGATCGGTAGTTCAGTTTTATCGTTTTTCTTTTACCCCTAGGGTCCCCTTTTGGTCAGGTAGTCCGTCTCCAGACAGGCTGCGACGGCCCTGTTTTTATGGGTTGGGCCGACGCTGGGGACGTTATATTCTTTTGGGCTGACTCACTCTTGTCCACCATTTATTTGTACTTTTTTTCTGTCTATTTTTGCTCCCCTTTTGTTGCACTGTGCCAGAAGAAGCTGCACTCCCCACCTGGAGGTGGAGTGCTGGGACCCATCTCAACCTGGTTTCAATAAAGCTTTTTATTTGACTTCATCCTTTTTGTGTCTTGTGTCCCTTTAATGTGTTCGGCCTGAGCCAGCCGTAACAGCAGCCCCCGTCAAAGTTTCTCCAGGAACTTTCTAGTTCTATATGTTGTTGGAGTTTAAGAGAAACTGAGACGTTTATTTTCTAAGCACAACGTCCCAGTGGCTTTTAAACCCCAAAATACATTACGGCAAAGACTGGTTCATAAAGATCCAGTCCCCCGGCACAAACAGAGTAATATTGTGTACTGTATGCTGTTCAGTGTCAGGAGGTCTGTGATCAGTATTACATTGGAGAAACTAAACAGCCACTGGCCAAAAGGATGGCCCAGCACAGAAGATCAACATCATCAGGCCAGGACCAGTATGGTTTCATGCCAAGAAAGAGCACCACGGATATTGAGTATTGAGATTGTGGGTGTGGTCGTGAGATGGAGTGAGTCGCACTTGCCAATGCTCCGGGTAAAATTTATTTTATAGTACCACCAAGCCCTCTATATGTAATATTTTTTGCCTATCATCACGCACACAACTTCCATTAAGCATCTCTTTTGAAGATTTTGGATTAAAAAATGTCTCAGAGGTCGGCAAGATCGAAGAAGGACGCCGAGAAGGATGACGCTGGCCTAACCCTCGAGGCAATTACCTCGCTGCTCGAGGAGCACCGCGCTGCGCTGTCAGCTGAGTTTAAACAAACTTTTCACCAGCTGGATCTCAAATTGGACCAAACTCGGCTCGCGGTGGAGGAACACGGCCAGCGTGTGTCATCACTGGAACTTGTCACTAACGACCTGAGCCAGCGCATGTCGGAGGTGGAAAACACCTGCTCAACTCTCCAGGAGGAAAACACCAGACTAAGATCTAAACTGGCGGATTTACAAAGTCGAAGCAGACGGCAGAATATTCGTGTGCTGGGTTTACCGGAATCTATTGAAAGCGGACGTCCCACAGACTTCTTTTCCAACCTGCTGTGTGACATCTACGGGCGTGACACGCTTCCTTCTCCACCCGAACTGGACCGGGCTCATCGAACCCTCGCTCCGAAACCCGCCTCGGACCAGCGGCCGCGCCCGGTTATCCTGCGAGTGCACCGGGTCCAGGTGAAGGAGCTCATGATCCGGGAGGCTCGACGCAGAGGCAGGCTTGAATACCAGGGAAAACCGGTGCGGATCGTGGAAGACTACAGCCCAGAAGTCCTCAACCAGCGAGTGGAATATAAGGACGTGATGTCTGCGCTGTATTCTTTGGGTCTAAAACCTGCTCTGCTTTTTCCTGCTCGACTCCGCGTGACTTTACCTGCTGGAAACAGAAAGTGGCTGGGCTCTGTCGAGGAGGCGCAGAAGTTCATTGACACCTTTCAAGCTTCACAGCGCAAGTAATATTTAAACTTTTCTTCTAACTGATGAACAATGCGCTGTTCCCGCACTGGCTTTGATTATTACACTAAACTTTTCTTTACATGAGGTGAGGAACAGATGAGCAGGACTCTGCCCATACTCTGATTATCTGAGACTTTTTTAGTTGCAGCTTTTTTTGAACTATTAACATTTTTGAAATGAAACATTTTTCCTTTTCTCGTTTACCTGTTGACTATTTTGAGCTGAATCTTGGGTTAGTCCTGGATTGATTGATAATTAATTTGAGATTGGGATTAATTTAACTTTACGTTTGTATATGTGTGCGTGATTACCGGTACACATTTATGTGTATACATTTTTTGGCCTTGCATACTTTAAACTAGTTTGTGAGGTGCTTATATAAAATTTTTTCCTTTTTTTTTTTTTTTTTTTTAGGCATTAGGTATTTAGGCACATAAATAATTGAAGTAGGCCTATCCATGTATAAAAATGGGTGAAATATATAATGTTTTTAATATATTATTTTGAACTATTAACATTTTTCCTCTTCTTGTTTACCTGTTGACTATCTTGAATTGAATCTTGAATTGGTCTTGGACTGATTGAAGATTTAATTTAGGATTAGGATTAATTTAACTTTGTTTATATGTGTATGCGTGATCACACATCTATGTGTACATTTTTGGCCTTGCATGAGGTGCTTATACATTTTTTTTTTCCTCTGATGATACTGGAGCACTAGTTTAAAAGTTAGACAGGAGACTTATTTTTAATTTCTATGGAGCTTGCTGCTTCTGTCTGTTGCAGCTGTCCAGGGTGGGAAAGGGAGGGGGGTGGGGGGTCCATCACTGCCATTAATTTATATTTTCTTTCACTTTGCCAAGAACTGCACAGCCATCAACACATTAGACTGTATTACCTACCTTTCTTATACAAATTATTAGTAATATGAGTGGTCAGTTGGTGTTGTCAAGCTGGAACGTCAAAGGTTTGAACCACCCCGTCAAGAGAAGGAAGGTGCTCTCTCATTTAAAACAGTTAAATACAGGCATTGCTTTCCTGCAGGAGACTCACATTAGAAGTGACGATAGCAAACGATTACTGCAAACATGGCACGGGCAGAGTTTCCATTCCTCATTTCGAGCAAAGGCTCGGGGCGTCTCGATCCTCATCAGTCAAGACATTTCATTTGAACCTTTTCAAGTTAACTCAGATAAATATGGTCGTTTTGTGATTGTTTCCGGTAAATTGTACAACACACCAGTAGTGCTAGTTAACGTTTATGCCCCAAATACGGATGATGTTGGTTTCTTTGAGAAATTATTCTCACTGCTCCCGGACCTAAACACATACTCATTGATACTCAGTGGTGACTTGAATTGCTGGTTGGACCCAGTTTTGGACAGATCCTCTACAAACCCTGCCACAGCCAGCAGGTCGTCCCACACTATTCGTGCCTTTCTATCTAAGTATGGCCTGTGCGATGTATGGCGTTTTTTACACCCAGCTGAGAGAGAATATTCTTTTTTTTCTCATGTTCATCATTCATACTCGAGGATCGATTACTTTTTCATGGACAACAAACTTCTTCCCTCTGTCCGTGGCTGTGACTACCACAGTATTGTCATCTCAGACCATGCACCTGTCACTCTGTCTTTGTCCCTCCCTGACATTCCTATAAGGAGTAGACAGTGGAGATTCAATTCAACGTTACTGTTAAACAATGATTTTGTTACATTTATAGAAAAAGAAATAACCTTCTTTCTATCCATAAACAGAACTCCTGGGATCCCACTGTCAACAGTTTGGGATACCCTTAAGGCCTATCTTAGGGGACAAATCATTTCATATACCGCCCGACTGAGGCAAAAATCTCAAAAAGAAAGAAATGATTTAGCCCAGCAGATAAAAGAAATTGATCAACAATACGCTCAAAACAAATGCCCTAATCTGTACAAAAAAAAAGTAGAACTCAAAACTAAGTTTGATTTATTGTCTACATACTCAATAGAACAATCACTTTTGAAAAGTAAATCATCATTTTACATACATGGAGAAAAGTCAGGAAAACTACTGGCAAATCAGTTGAAGGGTGCCATGGCTAAACAAATCATCCCTAAGATCCAATTAGAGAACGGCACCACAACTCTAGATCATTTACAAATTAACAGAGCATTTAAGGACTTTTATTCCCATTTATATACTTCAGAATCCCAAACCAACAAGAATTTATCTTCTCAGTTTTTCGAAAAGACCAACATGCCAAAACTCACACCCAACCTGAAAGATGCACTGGAGATCCCAATATCCCTGACAGAAATTGTGTCAGCTGTATCGGTAATGCAGTCTGGCAAATGTCCGGGTCCTGACGGCTTCCCTGCTGAATTTTTAAAGAAATTTTCTTCATTACTTTCCCCACTCCTACACTCGGTTCTCTTAGAGTCATTTGACCAAGGATCCCTTCCGAAATCTTTTTTAGAGGCCTGCATTACCCTCATTGCAAAGAAAGGAAAAGACCCAACTCACTGTTCCTCTTATCGACCAATCTCCCTTTTAAATACAGACGCCAAAATTTTAGCCAAAGTTCTTGCTCAAAGGTTGGAAAAGATCCTTCCTTTCATCATATCAAAAGACCAGACTGGATTCATTAAAGGCAGGCACTCCTTTTTTAATGTCAGACGCCTTTTGGACATTATTTATTCTCCTTCGGATACTGTTCCTGAGTGTGTTATTTCCCTTGATGCAGAGAAAGCATTTGATCGGGTTGAATGGGACTACTTGTTTAATGTTCTTGACAAATTTGGTTTTGGCCCCAATTTCATTACATGGGTGCAATTAATTTATTCACATCCCACCGCAACCATTCGTACCAACTCTCAGATATCAAAACCCTTCAGTCTACATCGAGGAACTCGCCAGGGATGCCCACTGAGCCCTATGCTCTTTGACCTGGCAATTGAACCTCTTGCCACTGCTTTGCGGTCCTGTGACACAATTTCAGGAATCTGGAGAGGCGATATGGAGCACAAGGTCTCCCTTTATGCTGATGACCTTTTACTTTTCATTTCTCATCCGACTGACACGCTGCCCTCCGTTTTATCATTACTTGAGGAATTTGGAATAAACTCTGGTTACAAATTAAACCTGAGTAAAAGTGTAATTTTCCCTGTCAATACCCTGGCGCAGACTCTTGACTTTGGTAAATGGCCTCTTAAAATTGAGAAGACAAAATTCTCTTACCTGGGTGTTACAGTTACGAGGAGGTATAAAGATTTATATCAAGAAAACTTTGTCTCTCTGTTGAATCAGACAAAGCAGGCATTATCCCGATGGTCACCGCTTTCCATTTCCCTCACAGGCCGTATTAACTCAGTCAAGATGGTCACTTTACCTAAGTTTTTATATCTTTTTCAAAATATTCCTGTTTTTATCCCTGGTTCATTCTTTGTTCAGTTAGATTCCATCATTTCATCATATCTGTGGCAAGGAAAACGTCCACGCTTAAATAAGACACATCTCCAAAAAACTAAGGCCGCAGGCGGTCTTGCCCTTCCAAATTTCCGCTTTTATTATTGGGCAGCAAACTTGCACTGTCTAGCATTCTGGTCATTCTATTACAACAGGCCTGACAGCCCTGACTGGGTAGAGATGGAGTCACAGTGTTCTGGGAAATGGTCCTCCGTGGCTTTCTTGGGATCCTCACTCCCGCTTCCACCACTTACAACTGTTATAAATCCAGTTATAAAACACTCACTAAAAATCTGGGCACAATTTCGTAAATGTTTCAATTTCTCTAGTTTCTCTCTCTATAGCCCTATCATGTCTAACCAACTTTTCAAACCCTCATCTCAGGACTCTGTTTTTAAAGAATGGCAAAGAAGGGGTATAGTACGCTTCAATGACTTGTTTCTCAATAACACTTTAGCTTCATTTCAACAACTATGTGAAAAATTTAGTCTTCCCCAGTCCAATTTTTTTAGGTATCTCCAAATACGGCACTTTATTACTCTTCATTTGTCCAGCCTCTCCATTTCAACTGATAGCAGTATTGTTGACACTATTCTTTCTCTAGACCCAAATAAAAAACAGTCCATTTCATTCATTTACAGTAAACTATTGGATTTGAAGCGTGCTTCCTCAGATAAAATCAAAGCTGCTTGGGAAGAGGATCTCGGCTCCTCTATTTCAGAGGACTCTTGGACCTCCATACTCAAACTGGTGAGCTCCAGTTCTCTCTGTGCTAGACATTGTCTAATACAATTTAAAGTGGTGCACAGAGCTCACATCTCTAAACTGAAATTGTCCTCTATGTATCCTGATGTCAGCCCATACTGTGTGAGATGCAAACATGCTGAAGCCTCTCTCTCCCATATGTTTTGGTTTTGCCCATCTCTGAACAAATATTGGCGGGAAATCTTTCAGACTTTATCACATGTACTAGATACACGCCTGAACCCTGACCCACTGATTGCTCTGTTTGGTCTTGTAGAGGGCATGACAAACCTAAATAAAAACCAACAACATGTAATATCGTTCACCTCTCTCCTGGCCAGACGAGCTATTTTGCTTAGGTGGAAAGAACCGTTTCCACCCACTCACGCTCAGTGGTTGGCTGACATCATGTCCTGTTTAAAGCTGGAGAAAATCAGATTCACACTCCAACAGAAAGAGGGTAAATTTGAGAATGTCTGGGGACCTTTCCTGAATCTGTTCCAGTCTCTTTGACAACACAACTCATTCAGGTTAATGCAGTCTCTTGGCTATTTTACCTTTTATTTATTTTTTTCCCTTTTCTTTTGGCAGTGATTGGGTAGGGATTATTTTCTACATGTTGTAACTTAGATTGTTGTGTTTTTTTGTTGTTGTTGTTTTTGTTTGTTGTTGTTGTTGTCTGAAGAAAAAAAATGAAAAATTCAATAAAAAAGATCTTGAATTTGAAAAAAAAAAAGAAAGAGCACCACAGATGCCATCTTGGCTTTGAGGATGTTGATAGAGAAGTACAGAGAGGGTCAGAAAGAACTCCATTGTGTGTTTGTGGATTTAGAAAAAGCATATGACAGGGTGCCAAGAGAAGAGGTGTGGTATTGCATGAGGAAATCTGGAGTGGCAGAAAAGTATGTTAGACTGGTACAGGACATGTATGAGGACAGCAGGACAGTGGTGAGATGTGCTGTAGGAGTGACAGATAGCTTCAAGGTGGAGGTGGGATTGCATCAAGGATCGGCTCTGAGCCCCTTCTTGTTTGCTCTGGTGATGGACCGACTAACAGATGAGGTCAGGCAGGAATCCCCATGGACTATGATGTTTGCAGATGACATTGTGATCTGTGGTGAGAACAGGGAACAGGTGGAAGAGAACTTGGAGAGGTGGAGGTATTCACTTGAAAGAAGAGGAATGAAAGTCAGCCGTAGTAAGACAGAGTACATGTGTGTGAATGAGAGGGAGGCCAGTGGAACAGTGAGGCTACAAGGAGCAGAGGTCACAAAGGTGCAGGACTTCAAGTACTTGGGGTCCACTGTCCAGGAAAATGGGAATGTGGTAAAGAGGTGAAAAAGAGAGTCCAGGCAGGATGGAGTGATGGAGAAAAGTTTCAGGAGTGATTTGTGACAAAAAGGTGTCAGCAAAGGTCAAAGGAAAAGTTTACAAGACAGTGGTGAGACCAGCTATGTTGTATGGTCTGGAGACAGAGACATGGACAAAAAGACAGGAGAAAGAACTGGAAGTAGCAGAAATGAAGATGCTGAGGTTCTCCTTAGGAGTGACAAGGATGGATAAGATCAGGAATGAGATCATCAGAGGTACAGCACATGTTGAACAACTGGGAGATAAAGTTAGGGAGGCCAGACTGAGATGGTTTGGACATGTCCAGAGGAGGGACAGTGGGTATATTGGTAGAAGGATGTTAGAAATGCAGCTGCCAGGAAAAAGACAAAGAGGAAGGCCAAAGAGGAGATATATGGATGCAGTTAGAGAGGACATGAGGTAGTTGGAGTGAGGACAGAGGATGCAGAGGACAGAGTGAGGTGGAGGAGGATGACTCGCTGTGGCGACCCCTGAAAAGGGAAAAGCCGAAAGAAGAAGAAGAAGATTTTTTTTTACCCTGCCTGTCAAAACGACTGACAACGAAAAAGTCTAGCGCAACCTCTGCTAGCAACAACATACAGTAATTCTTGAAGAGGACATTTCAAAACTACCTCACCTTCAATACATACAAAATCCTCGCATTGATGCCAGCGTTGATTCGTTAATTGGAACAAATGTATCAAGGTTAATGGAACCATGGGAGGTGATCATCAGCAGAGGTGAACGTCCATATGCAGTAAGAACCCTTTTAGGTTGGGTTGTTAACGAACCTTTACATGGAAACAGTACTAAGCATTGTGAGAATTGCCATATTGCAGTTTCTGTGAACCACATCAAAGTTAACACCCTGGAGGAAAGATTAATGAATCAATACAAGCATGATTTCATGGAAAAATTCTCAGATGAAAAAGAAGAAATGTCTGAGGAGAAAAGGTTTGGAAAAATCTGTCCAATTTGAAGATGGGCATTATAAACTTAACCTACCTTTCAAAAATGAAAACCTCAGTATGCCAACAACTTTGCTGTTGCAAAACAACATTTGAACTTATTAAAGAAAATATTTCAAAGGGATGAAAGTTTCCATGAAGAATACACAAGCTTTCTTTATGATGTAATAGCAAATGGGTTTGCCATGAAGGTACCTGAACATCAGCTTGAAAGATGTGATGGCAGGGTTTGGTATCTGCCTCACAGTGACGTGCGGTCAGGGGAGGCAAGTGAGGCCGTGCCTCCCCTGACATCATGGAAAGAAAAAAATGTAAATTGAAAAAATAAATGTAATTATTGTATTTAGCCTTTGATTTGTACTATAAACTTATTTTACTTAAAACTAAACCAGTTTTAAGTTATTTTTTATTCAAAATCACAGATTTTTCTTATTTAGCGTTCAAATACTGTACTAAGAATATATACTAAGAAGTATATAAATGAATATAAATATATATGTATGTATATTGTATATATATTTGTAGGTATGGGTATGTGTATTTATAGAAATATTTGCAAGGTCATGAATATTATCAGTCTTTATGCTTGTATGTTTCGTTGTTGTGTTCTGTCATGTGCTTTGCAGGATTGTGGACGGAGGTTTGGTGTGTTTGCCTTGTGCTCTTTCTGTGGACAATTGTTGTTTTGTTGTTTTGTTTTGTTTTGTTGTCTCACTTTCTCTTTTCTTTCTTTCTCTATTAAAAAAAAAAATAAAAAAAATAAAAAATAAAATAAAAAAAAAAAATAAAAAAAAAAAATAAAAAAAAATATTGGAGTGAGAGGATGGCTATAAGGTGTGAAGGGAGGCCATCTATAAATGGAAAAAAAAAAAAAAATAAAAAAATACTGTACTAAGAATAACGTGTATGGAGGCACCGGCAGCTTCGCTGCACCAGATTGCGCAATAACTCTGCTGACTGTGCTGCTGCAGTGAGCCCGTATTCCTGCCTCTTTTATGTCTCTATTAAAATGTCCAAATACTTTTGCTATATAAACTACATTTCTGTAGTTTAGCTGGTGAATATAACGTATAGTGTTTTTGTCTAAAACTGTATGTGTGATGAGCGATCATAAAACGGCTGTGAAGGTGCCGTGTGCGGCAAGCCTCATGGAGGCGGGGCTAGTGAGCCCAGGGATTCTGCTTGACTCCGCTCCGCTGCAGGAGGAAGCGACAGCGCTACAATTTAATGCAGTGATTCAGTTTTTTTTTCTCCTGATTGGCTATAATTTTGCAATGGAGGATTACATTTCTGATCAAGGAAGGCTTTCTTCTGATCTCCATCGAGGCAGAGAGACTGAAAGCCGACAAGGAAGACTTCTACAAAAAAGTCATTGATGCTTTTGTTAGAAGAAGTGGCGCATGGGCTTTATTTATTTATTTATTTATTTATTTATTTATTCATTTTACATTAAAAACCAGAAGGAAAAAAACCCCATACAGTATCACATATTATATGAAAGAATACATAAAATAAAAGGTGGCAGAAAGAAGAAGAAATCTTATTTTGCCCCTTTTTTCATAAACAAAACAAGTTCAAACAATCAATTCAAATAATTATCCATAAGTAACAGAGCAAAAAGAGTAAATTTTCACAATCTACAAATATCTAGAACATTAAACACTTAAAAGTTTTAGTATTTTGTTAACAATTTAGTTTTGATCATTTTTTTTTAAACATAAGCACAGAGTTTACATTTTTAACATCATTTCCCAAAACATTTGTCATGTGATGGGACACTGAGACGTAGTATCACTGAACAGATACTTTATTGTCGAACAGCAGATGCGTACATGTCAGGTGCATTCTCATAATGGCCCCCACCCGCGCTGTCCCTCCCGCTCCTTGCAACCCCCTTATGGTAGCCCCACTAGGACACAAAGGTAAATACCACAACATCTCCCCTCTTTTTTTTCTTCAGAATGAAATAAAGCTAGGAAGGCACAAACAAAATAAAAATAAAAAATCCTTCTCAGTGCCTGTATGAGAACATAACTAAAGTAACCCTTTCGTTATGATTTGAACCCATAACATTAAACATTTACCGGTACTTTGAAATCAATGCAGGGATTTGAAACTCATTAAATGGAATTTAAACTTGTTTTTTTTTCTCTTTGTATTATGAACATACAGGAACAGTGTTTTCAGAATACAGGACATCACATTGTAGACTGTCCTCAGGCCTCACAAGGGATTATTCTGCCCTTTAAATATGAGTCTCTATTAGTCTCTAAATCTAAGTGGCACTTTTATCTCCCGCCCTCTTGAAGTCACTCTCACGGGTGTTGTTAACCCAAGGAGAGAGCCTGGAACAGGGTCTGGCAGTGGCTGCCTTGCTGGTGGTTCCTGGGGAGTCACCACTTCTGTAGTTGCACAGTCCTGCTGTGGTATAGCTGGAACAGTGTGTTGCTCATCTGTATCAGCTGTCCCTGGGACAGCCTGAAGGTGTCGTCTGTTTCGGCAGGTCACATTCCTGTTGGCCATCTCCACCAAGTAGGATCTTGGCTCTCTGGTCTTACTGATGACTTTGGCTGGCGTCGTCCATCCTTGGTCTCCATCAAGCTTCACTTTAACCTCTTGACCTGGTTGCAGCTCAGGAAGTGGACGGGCTGAATGTCTTCGGTTGTAGAAGAATTTATAAGAGTCTTTAGCTGCAGCATCCTTTTGATACACCATGTCCTGATTGACTGGACAGGGCAACAATGTCTTTTCCAGAGCTGGAACAGTGGTGCAGATTTGGCGTCCTGTAATAAGCTGAGCTGGACTTGCGCCGGTTGCTGTGATTGGTGTAGCGATAGCTCATTAAAGCCAAGCAGGGGTCAGGCTGTTTAAGGATGTCAATGTCAATTTTATTTATATAGCACATAAAAACAACCGAAGCTGACCAAAGTGCTGTACAGTTAAAAAATTTAAAAAACAACAGAGTAAAATGCATCTAGTGCCACTGAAACATAATAAAGTTATCAGTAAATATACAACAACAATAAAATCTGCTCAAAATTTGTTCTCAGACTCTGCGAGGATTAAATGCCAAGGATGTGCTTGGCTGTTTGGACTGCTCTTTCGGCAGCTCCATTTGACTGTGGATAATGAGGACTCGATGTTATGTGGGTGAATCCATAGTTCTGTTTAAAGTCTTTGAACTCTGATGATGTGAACTGTGTTCCGTTGTCGCTGACTAATTCCAGCGGGATTCCCCATCTCACAAACATGTTTTTAAGCTTGTTGATGACCTGTCTGCTTGTAGTGGTAGCGAGGGGAGCAATCTCAATGTCCCTTGAAAAATAATCAACAACTACAAGGAAGCTCTTACCCTCAAACTCATACAGGTCAGCTGCAATCCTCTGCCAGGGGCCATTGGGCAAGGGTGTAGGCACTAGAGGTTCACGTCTCTGTGTGGGTTTGTGCTCTCTGCAAAAGTTGCATGATTCATTCATTCATTCATTCATTCAACCTTTATTTATACAGGCTAGCCTCGTTGAGTCACGGGGACTCATTTACAAGAGGGACCTGTCTCACTCACACCAAACAACCATCCACTCTCACACCTAGGGTCAATTTAGAGTCACCAATCAGCCTAACAAGCATGTTTTTTGGTCTGTGGGAGGAAACCGGAGTACCCGGAGGAAACCCACGCATGCACGGGGAGAACATGCAAACTCCACCCAGAAAGGCCCCGGACCGGGATTTGAACCGGCAACCTTCTCGCTGAGAGGCAGCAGCTCTACCAGTTGTGCCACCGTGCTGCCCAGAAGATCTCACTTTGGTTGTAATTTGAAGTCCAATATTGGGCCACCACACTGTTAATTTAGCTCGCGCTCGACTTTTAGTCAGTCCTTGGTGACCTTCATGTAGTTGATCTAAAACATTAGGTCTGAGAGCTGTGGGGATTACAATGCGATCGTGGTAGAGCATTAGACCCTCTGACTCTGAAAGATGGCTTCTGGCTGCATAGAAGCCTTGCAGCGGTGAACTCTTTGCCATTCTCCGAGGCCAACCCTTTCTGATGAAAGTGATCACCTTTTGAAGTTCTGTGTCCGTCTGGGTGACTCTGCGGATTTCTTCCAACTTCTGTGACTTTATAGGCTTGCTGGCAACTACGTTGTTTACATAAGCCTTGACTTGACTCTCAATGTCAGACTGGCAGTTTTCTTGCAGCGGGTGTCTTGAGAGTGTGTCTGCCACCACTAACTTTACCAGGAACATGTTCAGCAACAACATTCAATCGCATCAGGCGCATTAACCGTCTCTGACACCTCAGTGGTGTTTTGTCGAGGTCATATGAGTTTATTAAAGGAACCAATGGCTTATGATCTGTTTGTAGCCGTACGTGGCCCATCCCTTGAATGTAGCGGGCAAAACGTTCACAGGCTCAAACAGATGCCAGACACTCTTTTTCAATCTGCGAATATCTTTTCTCTGCATCTGTGAGTGTGCGTGAAAAGAAGGCAATGGGCCGCAACTCCCCGTTGTGGTCCTGTAACAGTACAGCACCCAGGCCATAACTGCTGGCGTCTGCACTGACAACTGTTGGTCGTCCCGCATCATAATAACAAAGCGCTGGCGCTGATGCAAGCATTGTTTTTGTTTTGCTGAATGCTTGCTCCTGAGGCTCTCCCCACACCCATGCAGTCTCTTTTCTGAGTAGATTGGTGAGTGGATGCAGCATGGTGGACAGGCCTGGCAGGAATTTACCCACATAGTTTACAGCAGACCCCCTACTTACGTCCGAGTTAGGGATATAAGAACTGTTCGCAGCTCGATTCTGTCGTAGCTAGGGGGTGAAATTAGCGTCCCGTTCGTAGGTCCTTATTCCGTTCGTAGGACGCGGAAATACCGCTAACGAGAGCCGCACACACATTTAAGCATGTACAGTAGTGTACTGTAATGTTAAACATTGCTATTCACATTTACAGAATAAATAAAAATATAATTTCTTACTTTGAGATGGTCAAAGCCGACATCTTAGGTTGCCATGCGTTGATTGTTGTCGGGCCGAGCAGCGCCGCGGCCGGCGAGCGACCCACGGCAGCTGCTCGAGGCCTGTTAGCTTCTGCTAGCCAGGCCATGAGCTGGTGTTGGAGCGGCGGTGCGGCGATCGGCGATCAATCTGCAGCTGCTGCTCCAGCCTGAGACGTCCACAGAGCTCACAGAGACGTTTCCAGCTCGTAATTAATCCATATGAAGCCATCCTGGTCACCAGTCTTCAAAGGCCGGCTCCCTGTGTAGCCGAAACTGACCTAAGATGGCGTCCGGTGTTCTGCTGTAACTAGTGACCCTGTAAACTGGAGACTTTCAAAGCAGCCGTGACTGACCTAATGGCCTCCGGTGTTCTGCCTTAACTTGTGACCGTGAAAACTGGAGACCTTCTTCCTGTTATGACCGGAAGTTGCACATTTATTGCGCAATCATGACAAAAATGATCAGAAATGATCATTTTTATCATAATTATTATTTATAAAGCCTTTAAAACAACCACAGCTGCAACAAAGTGATGTACACATGAAATTAAGAACATTTAAACACAATTTTTTTTTTTTTTTTAATACAGTAATGTCATATTTTTATTAAATATGATACGTTCGTAGGTCCCGTTGTTCGTAGGTCGATGGAGTCGTAGGTAGGGGGTCACCTGTATTAGTCCAAGTACCTGCCTGAGTTGTTCCACATTTGTGGGGCTGGGCATCTTAGCGATCGCCTCCACTTTGCTGTCATCCGGTTTCACACCGTCCGCATTGATGATGTGCCCGAAGAACCATAGCTCCCCCTTTCTGAAGTGGCACTTGGCCCAGTTGAGCTTGAGGCCTGATGCTTTGATTGTCCGTAGAACTGCATACAAGCGATGGTCGTGCTCCTCTTTGTTTGATCCAAACACAAGTATGTCATCCATGGGCCGCGGCTATGGCGCAGGGGTTGAGAGCACGGCCCATGTTTGAGGCGAATCCTTGCTGTGGTGTCGCGGGTTCACAACCCGGTCCCGATGACCTTTCCACAATGTCTCCCCCTCTCTTGCCCTGTTTCGCCCTCCATCCTCTACAACAAAAATAGTCCACTAGAGCCGAAAAACTCCATAAAAAAGTATGCAATCCATCACCACAACAGTCCCATCTAAGGCTTTGAGTAACGTGCTCATCAACCGCTGGAAGATCTCAGGTGCTGATATAATGCCAAATGACAGGCGCTTAAAGCAAAACCTTTCCATCGGAGTCTAAAAAAGCTAAGTCTGGTCCTCTGGACATTCAAAAAAACAAAAGAAAACAAAGCAAAAAAAATTATAGAAATGTTTCGTATTTCGTCTGAAAGACTTCCTCAGTCTGAGGTGCTATATTCAGCTCAGTCTTATAAATAGCACCCTCTCACAGTGGATCAACCAGTTGGCAGATGACAGCCGAAACCAGCTGCTCACATGATCAAGGAGGACCATCAGCCTAACGATGGATCGTTAGCACCCTGATGGTTGTTTGCTATTCACAGAGGGCTGAGTGATACTAGCAATAACAGCATTGTAAGAGGGGGACAGTTGAACCCGGAGGCCTCCACCTCTGTTTAATGATGGACGGTTTCTTTTCACAAAGGAAGCCATCTTTGTGGCTGATGGTCCTCCTTGATCATGTGAGCAGCTGGTTTCAGGCTGTCATCAGCCAACTGGTTGATCCACTGTGAGAGGGTGCTATTTATAAGACTGAGCTGAATACAGCAGCTCAGACTGAGGAAGTCTTTCGGATGAAAGACAAAATGTGTCTACACATTTTTTGCTGTGTTTTGTTTTGATTTTTTGAATGTCCAGAGGACCAGACTTAGCTTTTTTAGATTAATACAGGTAGTCTCGTTTTATTTATATAGGTAGTCTCAATTTATCTATACAGGTAGTGTCATTTTATTTATACAGGTAGTGTCATTTTATTTATAGAGGTAGTCTCATTTTATTTATACAGGTAGTCTCATTTTATTTATATGGATATCCATCCATCCATCGATTTTCTTCCGCTTATCCGGGGTCGGGTCACGGGGGTAGCAACCTAAGTAAGGAAACCCAGACTTCTCTCTCCCTAGCCACTTGGGCCAGCTCCTCCGGGGGAATCCCAAGGCGTTCCCAGGCCAGCCGAAAAACTTAGTCTCTCCAGCGTGTCCTGGGTCTTCCCCTGGGCCTCCTCCCGGTGGGACGTGCCCGGAACACCTTACCAGGGAGGCGTCCAGGAGGCATCCTAACCAGATGCCCGAGCCACCTCAACTGGCTCCTCTCGATGTGGAGAAGCAGCGGCTCTACTCCGAGTCCCTCCCGGATGACTGAGCTTCTCACCCTATCTCTAAGGGAGAGTCCAGACACCCTGCGGAGAAAACTCATTTCAGCCGCTTGTATCCGAGATCTCGTTCTTTCGGTCACAACCCAAAGCTCATGACCATAGATGAGGGTGGGAACGTAGATCGATCGGTAAATTGAGAGCTTTGCCTTTTGACTCAGCTCTCTCTTCACCACGACAGACCGGTACAGCGCCCGCTTCACTGCGGACGCTGCACCTATCCGCCTATCGATCTCACACTCCAGTTTTCCCTCATTCGTGAACAAGACCCCGAGATACTTAAACTCCTCCACTTGGGGCAGGACCTCCTCCCCGACCCGGAGAGGGCACTCTACCCTTTTCCGGCCCAAGACCATGGCCTCGAATTTGGAGGAACTGATTCTCATCCTTGCCGCATCATACTCGGCTGTAAACGCTCCAGTGAAAGCTGTAGATCACGACCTGATGAAGCCAATAGAACCAAATCATCTGCAAAAAACAAAGAAGCAATTCTAAGGCCACCAAAACAGATCCCCTCAACACCTTGGCTGTGCCTAGAAATTCTGTCCATAAAAGTTATGAACAGAATCAGTGACAAAGGGCAACCTTGGCGGAGTCCAACTCTCACCGGAAACGAGTCTGACTTACTGCTGGCAATGCGGACCAAGCTCTGACACCGGTCGTACAGGGACCTAATAGCCCATATCAAAGGGCCTGGTACCCCATACTCCCGGAGTATCCCCCACAGGGTCCCCCGAGGGACACGGTCGAATGCCTTCTCCAAGTCCACAAGGCACATGTAAACTGGTTGGGCAAACTCCCATGTACCCTCTAGGACCCTGCTGAGGGTGTAGAACTGGTCCAATGTTCCACGACCAGGACGAAAACCACACTGCTCCTCCTGAATCCAAGGTTCGACTTTCCGACGGACACTCCTCTTCAGAACCCCTGAATAGACCTTACCAGAGAGGCTTAAGAGTGTGATTCCTCTATAGTTGGAACACACTCTACGGTCCCCCTTTTTGAATAGGGGAACCACCATCCAGTCTGCCAATCCAGGATAACTGCCCGATGTCCACGCAATATTGCAGAGTCGCGTAAGCCAACACAACCCCACAACATCCAGAGCCCTAAGGAACTCCGGGCAAATCTCATCCACCCCTGGAGCCCTGCCACCGCAGAGCTTTATAACCACCTCGGCGACCTCAGCACCAGAGATTGGAGAGCCCGACCCAAAGTCCCCAGGCTCTGCTTCCTCAGTCGAAGACGTGCCAGTGGGATTGAGGAGGTCTTCGAAGTACTATGCTCACCGATTCACAACATCCCAAGTTGAAATCGGTAGCACGCCACCCCCACTATAAATAGTGTTAGTGGCATACCGCTTTCCCCCCTGAGACGCCGGATGGTGGACCAGAATCGCCTCGAAGCCGTACGGAAGTCATTCTCCATGGCCTCTCCAAACTCCTCCCACGCCCGAGTTTTTGCCTCAGCAACCACCCGAGCTGCATGCCGTTTGGACTGCCGGTACCCATCAGCTGCTTCCGGGGTCCCACAGGCCAAAAAGGCCCAATAGGACTCCTTCTTCAGCCTGACAGCATCCCTCACCGCCGGTGTCCACCACCGGGTTCGAGGGTTGCCACCACGACAGGCACCAACAACCTTGCGGCCACAACTCCGATAAGCTGCCTCGACAATAGAGGCGCGAAACATGGCCCACTCGGACTCAATGTCCCCCGCCTCCCTCGGAACGTGTTCAAAGCTCTCCCGGAGGTGGGAGTTAAAGCTCCGTCTTACGGGAGACTCTGCCAGACGTTCCCAGCAGACCCTCACAATACGTTTGGGTCTGCCAGGTCTGACCGGCATCCTCCCCCACCATCGGAGCCAACTCACCACCAGGTAGTGGTCAGTTGACAGCTCCGCCCCTCTCTTCACCCGAGTGTCCAAGACATGCGGCCGCAGATCAGATGAGACGACAACAAAGTCGATCATCGAACTGCGACCTAGGGTGTCCTGGTGCCAAGAGCACATATGGACACCCTTATGCCTGAACATGGTGTTCGTTATGGACAATCCATGACGAGCACAGAAGTCCAATAACAGAACACCACTCAGGTTCAGATCAGGGGGGCCGTTCCTCCCAACCACACCCCTCCAGGTCTCACTGTCATTGCCCACGTGCCCACGGTCTGATCCTCGGCTACAGAAGCTGGCTATTGGGATGTGGAATGTCACCTCTCTGGTGGGGAAGGAGCCTGAGCTGGTGTGTGAGGTTGAGAAGTTCCGGCTAGAAATAGTCGGACTCACCTCAACGCATGGCTCTGGAACCAGTTTCCTTGAGAGGGGATGGACACTCTTTCACTCTGGAGTTGCCCCTGGTGAGAGGCGCCGAGCAGGAGTGGGCATACTTGTTGCCCCCCATCTTGGTGCCTGTACGTTGGGGTTCACCCCGATGAACGAGAGGGTAGCCTCCCTCCGCCTATGTGTGGGGGAACGGGCTCTGACTGTTGTTTGTGCCTATGCACCAAAAGGCAGCTCAGATTACCCACCCTTTATATGGGTAGTCTCATTTTATTTATACGGTAGTCTCATTTTATTTATACAGGTAGTTTTATTTTATTTATACAGGTAGTCTCATTTTACAAAGTATTTATACAGGTAGTGTCATTTTATTTACACAGGTAGTGTCATTTTATGTATACAGGTAGTGTCATTTTATTTATACCAGTGGTCTCATTTTATTTACACAGGTAGTCTCATTAAATATATATACCCATACCTATATATATATTCATACATACATATACTGTAAATGCATATGCAGTCACATACACATCTACATATCTACATACGATACCTACTCATGCATCCCTGCATCTATTTGTGTATGGTTGTGAGCATGCATAAATGTACAAGGCTTCTCTAATAGAACATTCAATAGTGACCGTGAAGCATCAGAGGCCCGACCCCCAAGACCCCAAGAGGGACCCCGAGCGCGGAGCCCCCGGGGCCACCCAAACAGGACGAACCACTCACCCACCCCCCAGATCGGACCAAAGTGGAGAACCAGAAGAGCCCCACCAGCGACCACACACAATGACCCCCCCGGGTTCAATAGCGACAGACTCATAGGCCCCCACCGGAACCCGCTGCACCGATGCAGCTCCAGGCCTAGGCACTAAGGCCCGGGCACCGAGGACGCACACTCCCCAGGCCCAGGCCCAACAGGACCAGAGTACCCGAGCCCCACCAGGCCGAGCCGACACACGCCCAAGCACCCAGCCCCCGACACCGAGGGCCCCAAGCGCGCCGGCAGGCAAAGGCACACGCCACTAGGGGGCCGCGTGGTAGGGTTACGACGCCGAGCACCCCTATCAGTATCAAAGAGTGGGCAGTCTAAGTCCCGGCCTGGCAAATAAACATTCATACACAGACACAATCACACAGTCCCACCCTCATCCTCACCCTCACTCACTCAAATACATACAATAACGACACATTCCATTCATATTCCCGATATGCACTCTATACCCCCCAGGTCCAGGACATGTACCTGCCCCCTACATGGGGCAGCCCACGCCCAAACCCAGGAGGTAGACCCATTCATTCTGGGGCGGAGAGGAGCCGACATCCAAGACCCTGCCCAACCCGTGCCCAGCCGACAAGACACCCCCCACCACGGAGAGGCCATGCCCCTGACCACCCCCACACCGCCAACAACCAAGCGCACGCCCCCAGCCCGCCGCCCGCCAGGCCTCAGAAGCCACCCCGGCCAGCGGGCCAACCACAGCACCCAGGACCAAGCTCAGGGAGTCCAAACAGCCCCAGGGAGGCGCAGCGCCAGCCCTCCCCGGCAACCCCCCAGGCCCTGAACCCCCCCATAGTCCAGGACAACACCCGACGGCCTGCCCTTCTAACGGACCCCACCCCCGGAATGGCAGCCAGGGAACCAGGGGGTAGCAAGAGAAAAAAAAACACAAGACCCCGACACACACACCCCGACCCCAGATGTGCTGTTGATGTGTGTTGTTGTAAAGTGCAATTAAAAAAAGGAAAGAAGAAGGAGCAGAGGCTGGCATAATGCCAGTTTCCCCTCCACCCCAACTCTAATCCAAACCCTTAGTGTCTAAATGCATCATTGGAAGTGAGCACAGGCACATGGGACGAGAGTGTCATCCCGCCACCCATAGCCATAGTGCCCACCCCAAGTTCCTATATGTGAATGTCATGAGGATGTTATGAGTGAATGTCTAAGGTGTACAATAAAATTGAGTCCCAGGAGGCTATGGTCAACAGAGATGTAAAATTGTTGCAGCACACCTGAGCCCCAAAATCCAGTGGCGGCTCCTGAAATGTCCACCAGGGGGGGCTATTTCTCAAAAATGAAAAAAAAAAAAAAGTTCAAATCGGTTTTTTAATCTGTACTCTGTAAAGATGTTTGTAAACATCTAAAAAAAAAGCTAAGTCTGGTCTTCTGGACATTAAAAAAACAAACCAAAAAAACCCAAAGGAAAACAAAGCAAAAGGGCTAGATAAACGGCTTTGTTTTGTTTTGATTTTATTTTTTATTTTTTTGCTTTTTATGTCCAGAGGACCAGACTTAGCTTTTTTAGATTTTTCTACCTGGATTATTGAGCATGCATCAGGGTATGTTTGTAAACACTTAGTAACTTCAGTGATGTTACATCTCTGAAATATTCTCTGCAGTTTCCTTTAATGTGACACCAGAATTGTTTCACTTCAATTAAACATTTAATTTCATGAGATGAGAGTCCAGTTTTATTTTAACCATTTTAGTAAAAACAAATTTGATGACCATGTTACATTACTATAGAAAACGTATAAGACAAGCTAAATGAGGCACAAGATTTAAACACTGTCTACATTATAGCATTACATCTTCTGACTTTAAGTCACAGCTTCCTCGACTGCTCTGGTAGATTTAAAAATGTAATCAGTCAGAGAAAGGTAACTGTGTGGATGGTTGAACAGAAGAGCTGCTTCATCAGAGTGTTTCCACATGGATCACCTGTCCTCCGTCCTTGGTGCCTCATTGGAACAACTTGTTTGTATTTGGTGTTTGGATCTGATCTCGGCTCTAGCCTCCTCACTGTTTCCCTCATGTTTGAGCTGTATGGTGTCTCCCCACTTCTCACAAACACCCAAGCTGGACATGAGGTTCCCTCATCATCATCACCTCCTGCTGTGTCCTGTACAGTGGACGAATTAAGGGCTGCTACAAACAGTAAGGTTCATAAGACCATATAGTAGCAGACATCCATTGAAAATAAAAAGTTTATATTGTCTGATATTTAACAGGTTTGACTTCAGCTCAAGTTTTGTACACAAGCTTGAGTTAAAATAACTTTTGCTTCAAAACTGAGTAATTTCTAAGTAGATTTTCAAAAGTGATGTTCTTTGGAATAATGATCAGAAACAAGACTAATTGTTCAAGTTCCACTTGTGCATTTCCCTCTTGAGTCTGAAGAACTTTCTGGTTTTAGATCTTACTGGATGTGGCATCAGAGCCTTTTTCTGCAGGACCGATTTCTTTTTAATGAGTTTTAACAAGTAGCAAAGATTCAGATGCAGCTAAATCTGCTCAAACCCAACAATAATTGAATAATAATCTGTAATAATAAAGCCTTTGTTAAACACATAACGTTTAGAAAACACTTTTGTAAGATCTAAAAGTTGAGAGGCATATCAGTCAGGAATGGTAATATAATAATATAAGCATTAGATAAAGACTAGCATTAGCATGCTAGCTCCAGAAACAAATTCAGTTGCCACTTTTAGAATAAACCGTCAGCTGAAGGCTTTTTTCACAGAGCCATCTAAATGTTGAGAGACATATTAGTCAGACATGGCAAATAGGCATTAGATAAAGGGCTTTCAATGATTTAAAACCTACCTGGCTTGAGTCACTGACTGCACGGCTCATTTCCCAGACCAAAAAAAAAAAACAACAGGAAGCACATGACTGGTAGATAGAGCTCACGTTGGACGTGTCCAGGGCACTGAAATAAGCGCCCAGCATCTTCCCATTGTTTTGTAACGTCGTGGAATAACTGCACACGCGCCATTATTAACGAGAGTCTATGGATAAGATTCATGCGCCCCCAGAACAGGAAACACGTCACCAATCAGAAAACGTTTTTTGAAACAAACAATATAACTCATCATTACTCATAAAGTATTTATTCTACACAACTAAAAACATATATGCATATATTTCGAAATATTTTTATTTTAATATTTCATTTTTATTATTTTTATTATTTTTATTTATTTTATTTTATTTATTCATTTTATAAAAATAAAAACATAACAAACACATGTAACTTATAAAAGAAAGAAAATATAAAATGAAAGGCAGCAGAAAGAAGAAAATATCTTATTATATCTGCCCCTTTTCAAAACAATCAATTCAAACAATAATTTTCTATAACAAAAAATGAATAACTCATCTCAATTTTCCAATTTCAACATAATACACATAAAACTACTTTATACATATTTCTTCAACAATTCATTTTTGATCATTTTCTTAAACACAAACATTGACATTGCTTTTTTCACATCACACTCAGTCATTCCACAATCCAACTCCCTGGACTGAGGTAGACCGTCCCTTCAAACTAGTTCTGTACTGTGTCTTTACAAATACACCAGTTCCCTATAGATTGTAACAGCTTGATCTTTTAACAAAATGTGTCTGAATATTTAAGCGTAGTGCATTGTTATTAGCTTTATACATCACCATTAAAATAAAATAATCTACTAAATCATGGAACTTCAGTAATTTCAACTGAAAAAATAATATATGGATGACAGTAATGTTTTATTGCAATAATCCTTACAGCTCTAAGTAGGTTTTGTAATAGTTTCACATGCCTTTCCCCAAATGTCCATACAATAAATTAAATGTGGAATAATGATTGTGTTATACAACAAATACAACGCTTTGTCATTCAATAGGTCCTTGACTTTATATAGTACAGCAATGGATTTAGATATTTTCATTTTTACATAATCTATATGTTTTTTCCAAGTTAATTTGTCATCAATGACAACACCCAAGAACTTGACCTCGCTCACTCTACAGATCTCACCACCCTCAGTTGTAAAAGAAACATCTGCAGTTTTCTTTTTATTACCAAATATCATATAAGTTTTTTCTAGATTTAATTATAATTTATTTAGTTTAAACCAAGTCTGTATTTTGACAAACTCCTTCTTCATCAATTCCAACATCTGATTCATATCCTCACCCAAACAAAAGAAAGTAGTATCGTCTGCAAAGAGGTTACATCTGAGGAGTCCCGACACATTAACCAAATCATTGACATACAGTATAGAATAAACAACTTAGTTCCAAGTACAGAGCCTTGTGGAACTCCGCATGTAATATTACAAAAATCAGATCTTACATCATCTATTTGTACAAACTGCTTCCTATCTTTCAAATAACTATGTACCCACTGCAGCGCTGGTCCTCTAATGCCATACACATTCAATTTCTCAAGGAGAATGGTGTGATCTATTGTATCGAAAGCCTTTTTTAAATCAACAAATATACTTACACCATTTTGTTTTTTTATCAACAGCTGTAGTTATTTGTTCCATAAACTCCATAAGAGCCATAGATGTAGAATGCTTTGCTCTAAACCCATACTGACTGTCACTTAAAATATCTTACCCATCAACAAATTTGTCCAATCTGGTAACAAATAATTTTTCTAAAATTTTTTAGAACTATGGCAACAAGGAAATTGGTCTGTAATTATTAAATGCACATTTATCGCCATTTTTAAAGAGTGGAACAAACTTAGCTACTTTCATTCTGTCTGGGAATGTTCCTGTCGAAAAAGACAAATTACATATGCAGTATGTGTAAAAGGGACAATAACATGACTCATTATATCTTTCACAAACATCATATCCATATCTGCCCAGTCTTTAGATCTCTTGTCTGATTTTTTTTTACTAGTTTCATTATTTCTTCTTTATCTGTTCCTTTAAAAAAAAAATCTGTTCACACAACCATTAATTAAAGAGTTCACATCTCCATCCACTTTAGGTATTTTAGCTGCAAGGCTAGTTCCAACATTGACAAAAAAATCATAAAAGCCATTTACAATTTCTTTTTCATCATGGATTTCCTCATTGTTCTCCACAAAATACTTAGAGATACCCGTTTTTGCCTTGTGTTTATTCAGAACACTATTCATTACTTTCCATGTTGCTTTCATATCAGCATTACTCTTGTGTAGTAAATCACTATACTATTCCCTTTTTTGTTTTCTTATAATCACTACTAATTTGTTTTTGTATTTCTTATATTTGTATAAGTCTTCAATGTAAAATGGTCCAGAAGTTCCAGTGGGGCGGCGCCCTAGCGCCCCCTATTGGCCGACCGCCCCTTTACGGTCTGCCTGAAACGGAGGTAAGCGGAAGTGACGTATGTAGTTCAGTTGCTTAGCTGCCGCGGGTCAAACAGACAGACACATAGATCTATGGACAGACACACGTCAAGTGTTAGCACTGCAGGTATTAGCAGCAACTTTACAGCTTTCCTCGGTCCCGGCTCAGTTTTGGATCGAAACAAGCGGTACAGGTGAAGCTGCTAGCTGAAGTTAGCTTCAATCAGACGGAGTTTTGCTCAGTGACTAGCTGCTGTCGACCTGTTGTTTACAAAGCGCTTCGACCGGAACCAGGAGTAATTATGGAGCTTCTTGGATCGTTGTACAAAGTTTAACTTTAGCAGAACCCTCGGGCGTCTCTGTTCAGGTTAAATATACATTTTCATCTCACAGGTAATTATCGCTACACTTTCCAAGTAACGTGAGACCAAGAACTCCGCACACGTGTGGATAGACTGTATGTTCAAATCATTTAAAAACAGACTGTTTCTTTGTTGTAACTATGCTTGATGACCTTTTGGATTTATTGATCCTATTGTTGGATAGCCTGTTTGTATTTCCTCCTCTAGGACGGGAGATGTGTTTAGAGCAGCTGAACTGAACATGTGGTTCACTCATGAAAATCTTGGTATTTTCTGCCAAACAGCTCATTTTGCTAATATTGCTTGTTAGGTGTAGTTTGTTGAACTGGATGATTTGAAGTATTAAAAAAAACACACACATTGGCATTTTAACAACTTGTTTGTTTAATGAACAGATTCTTGGTAGCATGTGGAAGAGCCATATGCAGCCACAACATCCCAGCTCCTCATGCTGCTCACCAGCTTGACCACATTCTGCTGTGGGATAGCGTCCATTTTCTAACCAGCATTTTATCAGTATCATACCAGTCTGTAGTTGCATGTGCATTTTTAATTATTGTTGTTTTTCTTCTTTCGGCTGTTACCTTTTTCGTGGGTTGCCACAGGAAACTAACTCACACAAAGACTTGGCAATAGTTTTTATGCCGGATGGCCTTCCCGACACAACCAGACCACTGAGCTACCACAGCCCTCTGTGTGGAGCAGAGAGCTGCCAAGAGCTGCGTGCACTTCCTTTACATTATTAGCTTTTAAACATTTTTTGTATTTAGTGAATTTGTTTTTTGTATTTTTATCAGAATAACAAAGCAGATCTCTTTCACATAAGCATTTTATAATGACATGAACACATTAAAACACACAATAATCAAGGACGTACTATTCTTAAAACGTAGTCAAAACTCAAGATCACGTAGAATTTTTTTTTTTAACAGAACCTTACTGTTCCAGGACGCCTTGGTCTGTACTGTTTCATGCAACTTTAGTGTTGAAGGTTGGCCAGCAGACAGCACTATACTTCATTACAGTACTGTATATCAAATTCTTTGAACACGCTGCTTTATATTGATTCAGTGGTTCGAAAAGCTCTGCTTTCTCCATCACTATCTGGAGGTGGTCTCTGGTGAACTCTGCTCTGTGAGGTGAGTGTTGTCTTACTGGAGGACAGAGTTTGGGCCCAGACTGAAAATATGGGCTATTCCACAGGTGCTGACAACCAGGCAAGAAAGCACTAAACTCCCCACCTCCTTATATCTCCAGCAGCCAGACTTCCTGTAGTTGTCCTTGATCAATGCTTTCACACAATGTCATCAAACTGGGTTCCTTCCATATTGGAGATAAAGGAGACACAATGCAGATGTTGCAAAAGTGTATAAACTCTGTCCAAACATCCTGTATAAGATCTATTCAAATATATTTCCTCCGTAGTTTCACCTTTAATATCCAGTCACTGCCACTGTTTTTCATTTGTTTGTTTTGCCCTCAGTGTCTGAGCTCCAAAAAGGAGAGAAAACTGATTTGATGTTTGAACTGCAACTTTAATGTCTTCAGCTCCTCACAAATTCTAACCCTAACTCTAGCCTAATCCCCCACTACCCCCAAAAACCTGACTGCAATGTTTCCCCTAGATTACCGTACTGGCCTTGACTGGGTGCTTGTAGGGGCGAGGTAGGGGTAGTAGAGCTCTATGATACTAATTAGAGCCCTGACCAATATGGAACTTTTGGCTATCCCTGATACTGATATTAGGAGGGGCAGGCGCCTGCTGATAACTAATAGAATGGCTGAAATTTTTTAGTTTTGTCCACCCCAAGAATGTAAGAAAGCAGCGAGGGGATTAGGGCTTGTTTATTTAGCGCAGCTGTTAGCAACCATGGAGCTAAGCTCATCAGATCATGCTATATGTAGTCCCACAGTATGTTTACAAGAGGTGCACTGGTCATAAAGACAGTCTGTCTAACAATGTTCACATTTTCTATCCTCCACTATTCACCATAAAGTTATCAAGTGTGTTGTAAAAATATAAATTAAACAAAGAAACACCTTCCTTGTTCATTATTTAAACAGTCTGTTAAGTATGATGAAGGTTTAATAAGTTATGACGCAGCAGCATTTCTTTTTCTTTGTAGAAAATATTTCAGACAAACAATGGATTTCGTTGAGGACGACAGAAAGATAAACGTACAAACGATAACAAAGTCATGCTAACACTGTTATATATTTACCACTACATTAGATTTATTGTTCTGGATAAAAGTTTACAAGACAATAGTCTATGCTAGGTTATATAAATGTTAGCGTGCTAACTTGAGAGGCATTTTACAGCATTTTAGGGTTGTGGACTGGAGTGTTCTTCAGTGATGTGTTCAGGACCATTAAACCAGTGGAGTGTTCTTCAGTGGTGTGTTCAGGGCCATTAAACCAGTGGAGCGTTCTTCAGTGATGTGTTCAGGGTCATTGTCCTGCTGGAAGGTAGACCTCCATCTCATTTTCAGAGTTTTTGAAGACCAGGTTCCTCTCAGGGATTTTTCTGTATTTTGCTCCATCCAGATTTCTTTTAACTCTGACCAGTTTCCCCATTCCTTTCTGATAAACAACATCCTCACAGCATGCTCCAGCCACCACCGTGCTTCACTGTAGGGCTGGTGTTCTCAGTATGATGAGGTGATAGGTTTGCTTCGGACATGGTGCTGTCCTTGATGTTTGCTCTCAGTGAATACAGCACCTTGTTCTGCAGGTTTGTTGTCTTTTTCCTGATGTTCTTCATGAAGTCCAGCTCTGTGCAGCTTCTAGTGGTCCTCAGGACAGATCCTCTGCCTCCCAGCTCCATCAGGGTCATCTTTGGTCTCATTGGCCTTTGGCTCTGAATGTTTCTTTGATTTTTACCCGCCCCGTGAGTTTTGGTGCACAACCCTTTCTTGGCAGGTCTGCTGCGGTGGCGTCGTCTTTTCATTTCTTAATAGGGGATTTAAGAAACTTCATGGGATGTTCAGGGTTCAGAGTTATTTTTATAAACCAGAAGATAAAATGTCAATTTATTGAAATTACCCTTGTGATCTTTAAAACAGATGATCTTCATACTGACACAGCTTCAAAATCATCTGCTTTGTTGTGTTTTCCTACAGGTGAATGACGATGCTCTTGAATTAACCTGCGCTCTGCTCCTGGTTCTCCCTGTCTCACCCAGAATGGCTTCTGCCAGCAGCACCAAGATCTCATGGCGATTGCGTGAGTACAAACATTCACATAGAGAACAGTGTTTGCAATAATCGGGTCTTGCTGAGCTGAAACAGATGAGCATCGACTCAGAACTGACCTCTGTCCCTTCTCTCTCGTTGTTCAGAGGAGTTCGAGGCGCACTCTCGAAACGTTTCCTGTCTAGCTCTGGGGAAAAGCTCCGGCCGCCTGCTGGCCACTGGAGGAGAGGACTGCAAAGTCAACATCTGGGCTGTCAACAAGGCCAACTGCATCATGGTGAGGCCGCTCTTGGTTTTACTCCACAAATGACTTCAAACAAACACACGTTGAATTATTCACTGTGCTCGTGATAAAAAAAACAACCAAACCAGTTTTGTCCCAGTTCTTAATTCTGGCACTGAAAATCATCTGGAGGATGACTTGTCAGAACAGCTCAACAAACCAAAACCACCTCTTGAGAGGAGAACCTACTAGAGAAGAGAACTTCCTTCTGTGGTTCTGACAACTCTAAGAAGGTTCCTTGTGTCCAAAAGAGTCTTCAGTCCATTTTGATCTAAGCAGGTTTTCCACCTGGGTCATGAGTAGGGTTAGTGGGACCAATCAGACCAGCTTCAGCTTTGTAAGAGCCAACCAGTTGTGGTTTAGTCCACCAGAATCCAGAGAAAAGGACAAAATGAAACAGAAAGGAAAAGATGACATTTTCTGTTTTTTATTTTTTTTCTCTATTGATTCTTGTTTTTCTGTTCTGCCTAATGTTTCCCTTGTTTTTTTGTATTTTTTTTTGTATAAAGGCTCTCTGCGTATGGCCGTACACAGCTGTACGCACATACTATGCAGAGGCACAAGCGTAGCCCCGCAGGGCATGTACTGTACGTGCAAAGCTCAAATTTTACGACCGCGTACGCAAACGCGTTGTTGCACAATAAACTGCCCGGCGCCGGACTGTTTTGTATGTGACACAAATCTATTAAATTCCCCTTCTTCATCCTTGATATTGCCTTTTGTTTTGTTTTTTGCCAAAAGGCAGTGATCTCTTCCTCCTCCGCTGACTCCATGACTGAAATGATGAGAAATGAACACCTTTATCATGAGCGAATTAAACTCAGGTCCAGCGTGGCTGTAGGAGGTTCTGTAGATTTTCCTGGTGTGCTGGTCTGATGTGTGGGCTGCAGGACCAGCGCTCCCTGTTTTTATTTTTATTTTTTAGAACTTTTTATTAACATATAAACACAGAACACCGCTGCAGCTGCCAGCTCGCGCCTTTTCCCCCCACCCGACCTGTCAATCAATTCAGTAGGCGTGTCAGCAAATGACCAATCAGTGACCTCAATTTGTCCCGTAGGTAAACGCTCTGCGCTGCAGCTGCTCAAATGACGTCAAGAATTTGGTGCGAAAACGCGACAATTAACGCAGAGCAGTGGGGCTGAACTGTCTGTGTACAGCACGCGCGTACGGACATGCGTACGACCCTACGCAGAGCTATACTGGAGCCTTTAAGCTGATCAGTCACAATCGATGTTTGCTCTGGTTTTTAGAGGTGCTGCTCAGGACTTGTCAGTTTTGACAGGTACCAGACATGATTTTCAACCCAAACCCTCAGGTTTTGTATTATTCATGAAGCTGAAGTTGTTCCTGAGGTGGTGGTGGGGGAGTTGTTCTGAAAAGTTAAACGTTCTTTGTTCCTCCTGCTGCTCAGCTGCTGTGTGGTCTAAAAGCATGAGCGTTTGATAATCTTGGGGTTCTTTAGAGCCCGTGCTGATCTTTTTCTTGGTCCTGTGTGTCTGTCTCAGAGTTTGAAGGGTCACACGAACCCGGTGGAGTGTGTCCAGTTCAATACGTCAGAGGAACAAGTTGTGACCGGGTCTCAGTCTGGATCCATACGACTTTGGGACCTGGAGGCTGCCAAGAGTAAGACACTCTCTGTCTCTCAGTAGGGGGGGAGGGAGGGTGTTATACTGCTGTCTAAAAATTTAGCAACAATGTAAATGCTCAAACAGCAAACAGTCTGACTTTTTAGATTTTCATCATCTGAACATAGGGCACATCCAGAGCCACTCCACGCAGTTACCAGGACTGTTCCTCCACTCAGCCACAAAACCGTCCTGTTTATTAAAGGTGCTATGTGCAACTTTCTGTAGAGTGCAGAACTTAGAAAAAATTTCAACAGACAAAGCATTCTGATCCCTCCCCCTCAGAGCCATATATGGCTCTGCTCCCCCTGGCCCTGCTGAAATTCAAATTCAAGCTCTGTTTTTATTGGCTGGTTAATGGCGGGTCACTCTGTGTTTTTAGTGTTTTTATAAATGCTGATAGAGAAGCAAGGGGACTATAGTTTTTTTCAGAGATTACTTTGTCTAACATCAGTCTGTCAGTAGATAGTGACAGAGTGAAGAAATATGTTAAAAATATATTGTTTGAAAAGTTACAGACTGCATTACAAAGTTACATAGTGCAGCTTTAAGGAGCAGAGTTGATGTAAATAATACTGTGTAGCAGAAAGGAAGAGCAAGCATACGTTATCTAACACGGATGAGTCCGGTCCTCTGGACAGATTCTTGTTGAAATGTTGGCGACAGCCAAAACCAGCTGCTCACATGATCAAGGAGGACCATCAGCCTAACAATGGATCGTTAGCACCCTGATGGTTGTTTGCTATTCACAGAGGGCTGAGTGATACTAGCAATAACAGCATTGTAGGAGGGGGACAGTTGAACCCGGAGGCCTCCACCTCTGTTTAATGATGGACGGTTTCTTTTCACAAAGATGGCCTCCTTTACTCCTCTCTCAAACCATCGTTCCTCTCTATCAAGGATGTGAACATCTTCATCCCTGAAAGAGTGACCTCTGACCTGGAGATGAGTGTAGACCGCAGAGTCCTGACCTGATGATGTTGATCTTCTGTGCTGGTCCATCCTTTTGGCCAGTGGCTGTTTAGTTTCACCGATGTACCGTACTTTTCGGCGTAAAAGTCGCTTCTGTGTATAAGCCGCTTTGTCCAATTATTGGGAATAATTTGAAAAAATCCATAAATACGCCGCTTCACCCTATAAGTCGCATTTATTATGCGTCACCGCTACGCGACGCCTCAGCGCCTCATTTGCCCTGCTGAAAATGGCGGCCACAGAAGCGAGCCAGCATGGAAGGACTTTACAAGATAACACGGTAAAAACAATTATTTCTTTGCTGAGAAAAAATATATTTCTTAGCTGACATTATAGCACAAGGGTTCCTGAGCTTAACCGTTCCTTAATCAATTCACGAAATGGTCAAATCTGCTGAATTTAAATTGTTTCGGTTTGACATCTTCCAAACGGTCGTGTGCGCTACGAAAATAAATGATAAATAAATCGAATTTTATCTCAAATGTTTTATACAGGTCAACATTTTGTAAATGAGACCCATATAATTACACTCTGTAAGCTAAAAAAATATCCGCTGAGTGGTTTATGAGCTATTTATAACAATATAAATGGAAATAAAACGAAGCTAATATGAGATGGTTCCGTCTCTAAAAACACGAATAAAAAATCGAATTTTATCTCAAATGTGTCATACAGGTCAACAGTTTGTACATTAAACCCCATATAATTACACTCTGTAAGCAGAAAAAATATATCCACCAAGTGGTTTATTAGCTTTTTATCTAAATAGTAGGTATCTGTTTACGGTAGCTAACCGCTAACAACATGCTAAAGATCGATTTTTTTAAAATCTCAAACATTTCAGAAAGCTAGTCAGTTGTAAATGTCCATACAGTGATTCCATTCTGTAAGTTTCATAAAAATCTGTCTTGTGGTTCTTGACTTATCTTGCTAACAAACAGCTAACAAACAGCTAACAAACAGAAGTTACCTCCAGAGTAGGAGGCGGGCAGCGACAGAGTCAGTCCGAGCAGAGGAGGCTTTTTTCGGACACATGAGCTAGAAACGGTCGGTGTACTCTCTGGAAGTGTCTCCTATTGGACAAAAGTGGTACTGCACCTTTTTTGTTGTTGCCAAAATTAAAAAACGGTCATATCTGAGTCAAAAATGGGTCTAAAAATGTGGGAAAAAATCCATAAATATGTCGCTTCGCCGTAAGTCGCAGGACATGCAAATTAGTAAAAAAACAGCGACTTATACGCCGAAAAGTACAGTAAGACTGATCACCCTCCTGACACTGACCAACATACACAATATTACTCTGTTTGTGCCGGGGGACTGGATCTTTGGGATGAACCAGTCTTTTTTCTGTAATGTATTTTGGGGTTTAAAAGCCATTGGGACGTTGTGTTTAGAAAATAAATGTCTCAATGTCTCTGAAACTCCCGCAACATACGACATGCCCTTTGCTTCAACAAAGAAGAATTCATCCAGAGGACCTGACTTACCCTCTTTAGGTTTATCTACCTGGATTATTGAGCAGCATCAGAAGCCT
>JBBPBX010012614.1:8665-36913 GCA_038048925.1 Garcialebias charrua
AAGCATTCAGGGTAAAAGAATTGATATGAAAATAAATTTTTAAAATTACTAGTAAGATGCAGATTTGAGGGAATTGAAGCTCTGTAGATGTCCTGTGCACACACACAAAAAAAAGCTTGTCTCATTAGATAAAAAAAGGTAACAAATAAAATCTCCTACCTGCAGAGTAGAAGCAGCAGAGCCGCTGGTCTCTGACAGTCCTGTCCCTCTGGGGATACTGGACACGATGTACCTGGAGCCCTTTGGCACAGGCTGTCTGACCACCATCTTTCCTTTCCTGGTCTCTGCTAGAAACAGACTGTACCAGTAGGCATCGTTGGACACCAGAGTGGAGTCTGCGATGGTGGAGTTCCTCTCACTGATCACACTGTTCCTGCTGGGAGGAGCAGCTTTGCTGGGCTTGGCTTTCTGGCACTTCAGCACGATGGTGACCAGGATGGTGATGAGCAGGAGAAACGACACCGAGCCCAGACCGATGACCAAATACAGGTTGATGTCTGAAAAGATGTCATATTCCAGAGACATCTCCGTCATGTCAGAGTACGCCTTCACAGCAGTCTCCACTGTCTGCAGCTTGATGGTGACTGTAGCAGACAGAGCGGGCTCCCCGTTGTCCTTGGCAACAACAACCAGTCTGTGGTGGCGCGGGTCTTTGTAGCTGAACATCCTCATGGTCCGGATCTCTCCGTTGTACTGGTCCAGACTGAACAAGGAGGCGTCAGTCAACTGGAGGAACTGGTAGGTGATCCGAGAGTTGTGCACAGAGTCTGTGTCCAAGGCGATCACCTTGGACACCAGGGAGCCTTTATCAGTGGATCTGGGGATCTTTTCCTCCACCAAGGAGCCGTGCGCTCGCCATGGAGAGACGATAACTGGAGCGTTGTCATTTTGGTCCACAATGATGATGTGGACGGTCACATTACTGCTGAGAGGAGGAGAACCAGAGTCTCTGGCCTCGATGTGGAACAGAAACTCCTTCTCAATCTCATAGTCAAAAGTTTTCAGCGCGTAAAGATTCCCGTTCTCTGGATTGATGGAGAAGAGCATGGACATGGAGGTGTTGGCGATCTCCTTCTCCAGGATGAAGTAAACTAGATACTGGTTTTCATGGAGGTCAGGGTCAAACGCAGTGAGTGAGCTGAGCAGGGCCCCGGGGGCGTTATTCTCCATCACACGTATAGTATAAAAAGACTGGGGGAACTGTGGAACGTTGTCATTAACATCCAGCAGCTCTAAAGTCATAGTTTCATTATCAGATAAAGGAGGAGAACCTCTGTCTGTCACAGTGAAAGTGACGTCATATTCTGGGACCTTCTCTCGGTCTAATGGCTCTGACACCACTAATTCATAATAATTATCAGAGGACTCCCTCAGCTTGAAAGGCATGTTGTGTGGAATATGAAGATCAACCACTCCATTATCACCTGAGTCTTTATCACTCACACTAACTACAGCTATCACTGTGTCTAACTCGATGTTTTCACTCACTGGACTCTGAAATGATTTAATGGATAATTGTGGGTGGTTGTCGTTCATGTCTTCAACTAAAATCTTTATGCTACATTGTCCTGATAAACTGTTGACTCCTTTGTCTGTTGCTATAACTTCCATATCATAAATCCTGAAGTCCTCATAGTTCAACATTCCTTTGACAGTAATTTCTCCAGTGGTTGGATTCAGATTAAACGTCTCCTGAGTTTTCTCTGATGTATATAAACTATATGAATATGTCAGATCAGAATTAGATCCTTCATCTAAATCTGTTGCATTAAGATGAATCACAGGGCTTCCAATCGGTGAATTTTCCAGTATTTTGACAGTAAGACTAGTTTTGTCAAATGTAGGAGAATTATCATTAGTGTCTAAAACACGAACAATGACACTGGCTGTCCCGGATCGAGCAGGTGTTCCTCCATCTACAGCTGTTAGTATTAAATTATGAACAGACTGCTGCTCCCGGTCTAACGCTTTATTCAGTATCAAATCAGCTAATTTTGATCCGTCTCTTCCTGTTTGAACTTCAATTTTAAAGTATTCACTTTCACTCAGATGATATGTTTTAACAGAATTTGATCCAACATCAGGATCCACTGCATTACTGAGAGAAAACCTCTCCCCTTTCGGGGTCGCTTCAGAGATATCTAAATGAACTGAGTCTCTTCTGAACTGCGGGGCGTTGTCGTTCATATCTAACACTTCTAATTCTATGATAAATATCCGTAAAGGGTTTTCCAGTGTCACTTCAAGCTTTAAATAACACGAGGAGGAGGATTTTGTGTTACAAACGTGCTCCCTGTCGATCTTCTCCACAATGTACAGCTCTCCAGTCTCTTTGTTCACATCCAGATATTTCTTGTTAGCGATGATGTCGAGGCGCATCTTTCTCTTTGTCAGCGTTTTAACATCCAGGCCGAGGTCTGTGGCGAGGTTTGCAACCACTGATCCCTCCTTCATCTCTTCAGGTATAGAGTAATGAGTCACGGAGGTTGAAATGTCTCGAATGAAGGTAAAAAGATTAAGGAGCAGCACGTACCTTGGCAGTGAAGCCTTTGTTGTAACGGAGCCCATTGTTGTAAACAACAACAGTGAAACGTCAGATTAAAAAAAAAAGATTTCCAGTTTAATCTTGTTTAACGTAAAACGTGCGGAGTGGCGATTTTCATGCCCCTCTAATCTTGTTATTGATCAAAAAACGCATCTTCATTCTCTGAAGGCGAGTCCAGCACCACGGAGCTGTTCAGTCTTTCACCACACAGCTGAAATGACGTCAGCCTGTCACGGTGCGTTCACAGACAGCCCTTCAACAAACAGAACAGCGCCATCTCCTAGAAAAGTTTGGTTGTTGCAATTTTTATATAATTTTGTTTTCAATCAATGTTTGGATTTTTACGTTTAAACGTGTGACATCACACAGAGCAGAGCTCAAGGCTGTCTGATTATTATTTTTGACATTTTTTTGGTATAGGCTACTGTATAGTTTTTTATGAAGATAAAAAATTAAATGTGTAATTGAAAAGGAGAGGTTTGAGTTGTGTCCAAAAGTTTCTGGTTTGGGGGGTGCGTTCAAGAACAGCTCATGCAGAATCCACACCGAATGCTCTATTGAGCTGTAGTTCAGCAGCTTCCAACGTTATCAGCCATTAAATGGCCGTTATTAGTTGTTATCATCCCCGCTCTATAACTTACGGGTTTGATTCATCCACTTATGATTTACAGATGTAGTTATATCAGGTTGTAATTTATCCGGTTGCGAGTGGTGTCTATGAGTGCACACCTATTTCCCCAGCTCCCCGAGCGCTTTCTATGGCTGCTCACTGCACCACCTGGTGGTGGTTGGGTTAAATGCAGAGACGAATTTCGTCTTGTATGGGAAACATACACAGATGACAAAAATGTGCCATTTTTTTTTTTTTTTAATAAAATTGAGACTATCATTTAGGTTTGGGTTCATCGGTGCTGGTCTTCTGGGACTTAGACACCACGAGAACCTGAAGAAACACAAACATCTCCTCTCTGCTATTGCACAGAGGAAGGGAAACAGCAGAGAACATGCTTGTACTTTTCTGCGTTGCACAGTGTGGTGTATTCATAAACCGTTTGTAAAACTATGGTGAGTTCAAAACGTAGGACATTTCAAACATTAGAAAAAAACAAACTAACAAAAAAAAACATTGACACACACACGTACACACACACACACGCACACACACACACACACACGCGCACGCATTGTTCATAGTTTTGAGCAAGCATCAGGGTGTACAGAGTTTACAAGTGTAAAGGCAACTAGGAAATCGTCATCAGCTGCATAACAAAACAAGGAGCAGGTGAAAGTGGGCGGAGCCAGATCAGTGACGTAAATAAACTAAATGAGGGAGAATGGGCTTTAAAAAAAATATTTTAAAATTCTTTGTACATTAAATTGTTATACCAGTGAAGAAAATGTATTGTTGAAAAATGTGACATCAGTGAAAGAGTTTAGGATATCTTAAAAAATAAAAGTAAAATGACTCTAAAATAATTTTAAACTGGGAAAATAGACATTTTGAGAAATACTGATTTAATGTATTTGTGTTAAGTAAAACAACAACAACAACAACAACAACAACAACAACAAAAAACGTGTTAGCTTTGCCAATGTTAAATACAAAATGATGAAGATTTATGGAAATAAGTGATAAAAATTAACATCTGATGTTATAAATAAAGTGTATTTTTATCAGTATTTTAAAAGGGATGTTAAGTTTGCAAAACTTACACTTTTTATATTCTTTTCTGGGATTAGAACAAATCCATAACAGTTTAAAAATGCAAACAATATAGGATATAACCCCCTAAAAATTGAAAAAATGAAATTCTTGTTAACAAAAATTGTGTGGTTGTTAACCCTTACCTGCAGAGTAGAAGCAGCAGAACCGCTGGTCTCTGACAGTCCTGTCCCTCTGGGGATACTGGACACGATGTACCTGGAGCCCTTTGGCACAGGCTGTCTGACCACCATCTTTCCTTTCCTGGTCTCTGCTAGAAACAGACTGTACCAGTAGGCATCGTTGGACACCAGAGTGGAGTCTGCGATGGTGGAGTTCCTCTCACTGATCACACTGTTCCTGCTGGGAGGAGCAGCTTTGCTGGGCTTGGCTTTCTGGCACTTCAGCACGATGGTGACCAGGATGGTGATGAGCAGGAGAAACGACACCGAGCCCAGACCGATGACCAAATACAGGTTGATGTCTGAAAAGATGTCATATTCCAGAGACATCTCAGTCATGTCAGAGTACGCCTTCACAGCAGTCTCCACTGTCTGCAGCTTGATGGTGACTGTAGCAGACAGAGCGGGCTCCCCGTTGTCCTTGGCAACAACAACCAGTCTGTGGTGGCGCGGGTCTTTGTAGCTGAACATCCTCATGGTCCGGATCTCTCCGTTGTACTGGTCCAGACTGAACAAGGAGGCGTCAGTCAACTGGAGGAACTGGTAGGTGATCCGAGAGTTGTGCACAGAGTCTGTGTCCAAGGCGATCACCTTGGACACCAGGGAGCCTTTATCAGTGGATCTGGGGATCTTTTCCTCCACCAAGGAGCCGTGCGCTCGCCATGGAGAGACGATAACTGGAGCGTTGTCGTTTTGGTCCACAATGATGATGTGGACGGTCACATTACTGCTGAGAGGAGGAGAACCAGAGTCTCTGGCCTCGATGTGGAACAGAAACTCCTTCTCAATCTCATAGTCAAAAGTTTTCAGCGCGTAAAGATTCCCGTTCTCTGGATTGATGTTGAACACCATGGACATGGAGGTGTTGGCGATCTCCTTCTCCAGGATGAAGTAAACTAGATACTGGTTTTCATGGAGGTCAGGGTCAAAGGCAGTGAGTGAGCTGAGCAGGGCCCCGGGGGCGTTATTCTCCATCACACGTATAGTATAAAAAGACTGGGGGAACTGTGGAACGTTGTCATTAACATCCAGCAGCTCTAAAGTCATAGTTTCATTATCAGATAAAGGAGGAGAACCTCTGTCTGTCACAGTGAAAGTGACGTCATATTCTGGGACCTTCTCTCGGTCTAATGGCTCTGACACCACTAATTCATAATAATTATCAGAGGACTCCCTCAGCTTGAAAGGCATGTTGTGTGGAATATGAAGATCAACCACTCCATTATCACCTGAGTCTTTATCACTCACACTGACTACAGCTATAACTGTGTCTAACTCGATGTTTTCACTCACTGGACTCTGAAATGATTTAATGGATAATTGTGGGTGGTTGTCGTTCATGTCTTCAACTAAAATCTTTATGCTACATTGTCCTGATAAACTGTTGGCTCCTTTGTCTGTTGCTATAACTTCCATATCATAAATCCTGAAGTCCTCATAGTTCAATGTTTCTTTGACAGTAATTTCTCCTGTGGTTGGATTCAGATTAAACGTCTCCTGAGTTTTCTCTGATGTATATAAACTATATGAATATGTCAGATCAGAATTAGATCCTTCATCTAAATCTGTTGCATTAAGATGAATCACAGGGCTTCCAATCGGAGAATTTTCCATTATTTTGACAGTAAGACTAGTTTTGTCAAATGTAGGAGAATTATCATTAGTGTCTAAAACACGAACAATGACACTGGCTGTCCCGGATCGAGCAGGTGTTCCTCCATCTACAGCTGTTAGTATTAAATTATGAACAGACTGCTGCTCCCGGTCCAACGTCCTTATCAGGATCAAATCAGCTAATTTTGTTCCTTCTCTTCCTGTTTGAACTTCAATTTTAAAGTATTCACTTTCACTCAGATGATATGTTTTAAGCGAATTAGTTCCTACATCTGGATCCACTGCATTACTGAGAGAAAACCTCTCCCCCTGTGACGTCGCTTCAGAAATGTCCAAATGCATGACGTCTCTTCTGAACTGCGGGGCGTTGTCGTTCATGTCCAAAATTTCCACTTCAATGTTAAACATCCGCACTGGGTTTTCTAATGAGACCTCCAGTCTTAAATAACAAGACGCTTTAAATGTGCAAATCATTTCCCTGTCGATCTTCTCTACAATGTACAGCTCCCCAGTCTCTTTGTTCACATCCAGATATTTCTTGTTAGCGATGATGTCGAGGCGCATCTTTCTCTTTGTCAGCGTTTTAACATCCAGGCCGAGGTCTGTGGCGAGGTTTGCAACCACTGATCCCTCCTTCATCTCTTCAGGTATAGAGTAATGAGTCACGGAGGTTGAAATGTCTCGAATGAAGGTAAAAAGAATAAGGAGCTGCACGTACCTTGGCAATGAAGCCTTTGTTCCAACGTGAGCCATTGTTATAATCAGGATATTTCGACATATAAAAGACAAGCTTTCCGTTAAAAAATAAAAATAGTTACAAAGTCTTTGCTTGTACCCTAGGACCCTGATAAACTGCGTAATAGGAAAAAAATTAATCGTTTCGCAGCTGCGTTTTACAAACGCGGTTTCAGCACCACGGAGCTGTCCTGCGCTGCTGCTCAGACACCCGCTGCTGTCATGGCGGTCAAAAGCTGCTATTGTAAGAATAAAACAGCGCCACCGTAAAATATATCAAACCTAAAGCTGAAAAATAAATAACGTTGTAGTGGATAGAAAACAAATTATGTTGGTATTTTCATTTAAAATACATATTTTTCATGTATTTCCAAACTAGTGAAAAATAGTATTAAAGTATGTCGCATTGTTAAAACAGGAATGAAATCCGAACGGAAGATAAAGCCATGTTTAAAATTACATTATTTTATTTATTAATTTGTAATGTGTGCTTAAAATTTTCATTGTTATTTGATTAAATGTTATTGATGTGTTCAAATTTAAATCATGTTTTTGAACAGAAAAACAAACAGATTAAAAATGTATTTATTTTATAATGTTTTAACCCTCCTGTGCGTGTGCCAGTCAAACGTCACGTGTGAGCAGCCCCTCCCAATTTGAAAAAATAAATAAATACAAAATAAAAAGGAGAGCTGGCAGCAAACATTCTAAAGAAGAAAGGAGAAAGAGATGGGAGGAGCAGAAACATAAGGAAAAAGAAAAGTATAGGCAATGTAAGATGCAGCCAAGTGCACTAAAATAGCAGACATTTTTGGGGGTGGAGGGATAAAGTCACGTGACTAAAGTCAGCCAGGGCATGAGAACAGGATGGACACAGCAAGCAGTGCCTATGGACCCATCATCCATCCCAGAGTTGGCAGTGTGTTTGGGTTTCTGGGTGTGTTCAGGGCACACAGAACATTAAAGGAAGCCTGTCGGTATTGTTAGACCATAAACACATACATCTTTAATCTGCTTTATCAACTAAAATTAAAATCAATCCATAAAAGGCACGTTTCTTTAATGGAAAAGAAAACATATTTGAGGAGTCTGTTTTCCTGTTCTGTTTCTACATTAATATAGAGCTATTTTACCAGATCAAGAAAAATAAATTGTAGTACAGGTAGTCCTCCACTTACGACAATTTGGGGTTACAAACGCCCTCCCATTGAAAAGCATTGTTCGAGTTACACGGTTTATGCTTCTTTACACCAGAAAATATGGTACCGAAACTCACCAGAGGACATAGCAGCTTGACACAGTGAGTGGAAAATTACTACAGACAGGCAGACCGGAGCAGAGACGGGTGGATGGTGTCACCAGACGGCAGAAAACAGCGGAGCTGGAACGGAGGAGAAAGAGCTAACATGCTAACAGACCTCGCTGTAAACGCTGTGGACTGCGTGAAGCTGCAGGAAACTGCAGAGCTCGGAGGTGCACGAGCTAACATGCTAACAGATGGAGGAAGAATTCACCAGCTACCAGTAAGAAATGAAATCAACTCTTTTTTCCTTCATTATGGCTCTGAAATTTATGTGTTTTTTGATAATTATGTAGGGTAATGTGTTAGGATAGGCTAAGTGCTTGGTAAAAATACAGTACTGTATGTATGAGGGGCCGTTTGGATGTATGAGGTGCAAGTATGAGGTGCCGTATGGACGTATTTTCCGACTTACGTCGATTTTCGAGTTAAGAACGGGCGTAGGAACGGAACTCGTCGTAAGTCAAGGACCACCTGTATTTACTGTGTCTGTAGAACTTTCCCTGTGTTGTATTTGTGTTATAAAACTGATTTTTTTATCCAGTAGTGTTATAAAACTGATCATTGTTGCTGTTATAGTTATTATAGCTGAAAATGCCAGTGTCAGTTGAGGAGTTGATGCAGAGGGACAGGATAATGTCAGTCAGGAGTGAGGAGGAGGAAGTGGCAGATGATGACGAAGAGGAGAAGAAGATGGAGGTGAAAGAAGAGGAAGAGAGCAATGATGACTTTAGAAAATGATGCATTTATGGACAGAGTTGCAGAGTCAGTCTTCTGCTCAAGTTGTTAATGATGTGAGTTGGCGGTTTCATTTTGTTTGGGGGAGACATTATGATGTTATATGTCTGTATTCATTTGTGTTTTTGTTCCTTAATATTTGATGGGATTTTTATGATAAGCTGCTTGTTAAATAAACTTTTACAAACTAATTGGTATTTTTATTTGTATCATTGAATACATACAAACATAAACAGTTTCGATTGTTGAAAAAACTTTTTGCAAATGAAGATTTTGTGATAAAATTATGGTTCCATGTGTGTCTGTCATGCAATCAGATAAAAAGCCTCTCCAAAGCACAATCCCTGGCTGAATTTCATGAGTGTTGTTGTATGTAAATATACCTTTCAATCATTAACAGAGACAGTTTGAAGTAAAATCAATGTCAACTCACCAAATAAACAAATAATAAATGAGCATTTACCTGCAGAGTAGAAGCAGCTGAGCCGCTGGTCTCTGACAGTCCTGTCCCTCTGGGGATACTGGACACGATGTACCTGGAGCCCTTTGGCACAGGCTGTCTGACCACCATCTTTCCTTTCCTGGTCTCTGCTAGAAACAGACTGTACCAGTAGGCATCGTTGGACACCAGAGTGGAGTCTGCGATGGTGGAGTTCCTCTCACTGATCACACTGTTCCTGCTGGGAGGAGCAGCTTTGCTGGGCTTGGCTTTCTGACACTTCAGCACGATGGTGACCAGGATGGTGATGAGCAGGAGAAACGACACCGAGCCCAGACCGATGACCAAATACAGGTTGATGTCTGAAAAGATGTCATATTCCAGAGACATCTCAGTCATGTCAGAGTACGCCTTCACAGCAGTCTCCACTGTCTGCAGCTTGATGGTGACTGTAGCAGACAGAGCGGGCTCCCCGTTGTCCTTGGCAACAACAACCAGTCTGTGGTGGCGCGGGTCTTTGTAGCTGAACATCCTCATGGTCCGGATCTCTCCGTTGTACTGGTCCAGACTGAACAAGGAGGCGTCAGTCAACTGGAGGAACTGGTAGGTGATCCGAGAGTTGTGCACAGAGTCTGTGTCCAAGGCGATCACCTTGGACACCAGGGAGCCTTTATCAGTGGATCTGGGGATCTTTTCCTCCACCAAGGAGCCGTGCGCTCGCCATGGAGAGACGATAACTGGAGCGTTGTCATTTTGGTCCACAATGATGATGTGGACGGTCACATTACTGCTGAGAGGAGGAGAACCAGAGTCTCTGGCCTCGATGTGGAACAGAAACTCCTTCTCAATCTCATAGTCAAAAGTTTTCAGCGCGTAAAGATTCCCGTTCTCTGGATTGATGGAGAAGAGCATGGACATGGAGGTGTTGGCGATCTCCTTCTCCAGGATGAAGTAAACTAGATACTGGTTTTCATGGAGGTCAGGGTCAAACGCAGTGAGTGAGCTGAGCAGGGCCCCGGGGGCGTTATTCTCCATCACACGTATAGTATAAAAAGACTGGGGGAACTGTGGAACGTTGTCATTAACATCCAGCAGCTCTAAAGTCATAGTTTCATTATCAGATAAAGGAGGAGAACCTCTGTCTGTCACAGTGAAAGTGACGTCATATTCTGGGACCTTCTCTCGGTCTAATGGCTCTGACACCACTAATTCATAATAATTATCAGAGGACTCCCTCAGCTTGAAAGGCATGTTGTGTGGAATATGAAGATCAACCACTCCATTATCACCCGAGTCTTTATCACTCACACTAACTACAGCTATCACTGTGTCTAACTGGATGTTTTCACTCACTGGACTCTGAAATGATTTAATGGATAATTGTGGGTGGTTGTCGTTCATGTCTTCAACTAAAATCTTTATGCTACATTGTCCTGATAAACTGTTGGCTCCTTTGTCTGTTGCTATAACTTCCATATCATAAATCCTGAAGTCCTCATAGTTCAACATTCCTTTGACAGTAATTTCTCCTGTGGTTGGATTCAGATTAAACGTCTCCTGAGTTTTCTCTGATGTATATAAACTATATGAATATGTCAGATCAGAATTAGATCCTTCATCTAAATCTGTTGCATTAAGATGAATCACAGGGCTTCCAATCGGTGAATTTTCCAGTATTTTGACAGTAAGACTAGTTTTGTCAAATGTAGGAGCATTGTCATTAGTGTCTAAAACACGAACAATGACACTGGCTGTCCCGGATCGAGCAGGTGTTCCTCCATCTACAGCTGTTAGTATTAAATTATGAACAGACTGCTGCTCCCGGTCCAACGTCCTTATCAGGATCAAATCAGCTAATTTTGTTCCTTCTCTTCCTGTTTGAACTTCAATTTTAAAGTATTCACTTTCACTCAGATGATATGTTTTAAGCGAATTAGTTCCTACATCTGGATCCACTGCATTACTCAGAGAAAACCGCTCCCCCTTTGACGTCGCTTCAGAAATGTCCAAATGCATGACGTCTCTTCTGAACTGCGGGGCGTTGTCGTTCATGTCCAAAATTTCCACTTCAATGTTAAACATCCGCACTGGGTTTTCTAACGAGACCTCCAGTCTTAAATAACAAGACGCTTTAAATGTGCAAATCATCTCCCTGTCGATCTTCTCTACAATGTACAGCTCCCCAGTCTCTTTGTTCACATCCAGATATTTCTTGTTAGCGATGATGTCGAGGCGCATCTTTCTCTTTGTCAGCGTTTTAACATCCAGGCCAAGATCTGTGGCGAGGTTTGCAACCACTGATCCCTCCTTCATCTCTTCAGGTATAGAGTAATGAGTCACGGAGGTTGAAATGTCTCGAATGAAGGTAAAAAGAATAAGGAGCTGCACGTACCTTGGCAATGAAGCCTTTGTTCCAACGTGAGCCATTGTTATAATCAGGATATTTCGACATATAAAAGACAAGCTTTCCGTTAAAAAATAAAAATAGTTACAAAGTCTTTGCTTGTACCCTAGGACCCTGATAAACTGCGTAATAGGAAAAAAATTAATCGTTTTGCAGCTGCGTTTTACAAACGCGGTTTCAGCACCACGGAGCTGTCCTGCGCTGCTGCTCAGACACCCGCTCCTGTCATGGCGGTCAAAAGCTGCTATGTAAGAATAAAACAGCGCCACCGTAAAATATATAAAACCTAATAAGTTAAAGCTGAAAAATAAATAACGTTGTAGTGGATAGAAAACAAATTATGTTGGTATTTTCATTTAAAATACATATTTTTCATGTATTTCCAAACTAGTGAAAAATAGTATTAAAGTATGTCGCATTGTTAAAACAGGAATGAAATCCGAACGGAAGATAAAGCCATGTTTAAAATTACATTATTTTATTTATTAATTTGTAATGTGTGCTTAAAATTTTCATTGTTATTTGATTAAATGTTATTGATGTGTTCAAATTTAAATCATGTTTTTGAACAAAAAAAACAAACGGATTAAAATGTATTTATTTTATAATGTTTTAACCCTGCTGTGCCAGTCAAACGTCACGTGTGAGCAGCCCCTCCCAATTTGAAAAAATAAATAAATACAAAATAAAAAGGAGAGCTGCAGCAAACATTATAAAGAAGAAAGGAGAAAGAGATGGGAGGAGCAGAAACATAAGGAAAAAGAAAAGTATAGGCAATGTAAGATGCAGCCAAGTGCGCTAAAATAGCAGACATTTTTGGGGGTGGAGGGATAAAGTCACGTGACTAAAGTCAGCCAGGCCATGAGAACAGGATGAACACAGCAAGCAGTGCCTATGGACCCATCATCCATCCCAGAGTTGGCTTACAGTGTGTTTGGGTTTCTGGGTGTGTTCAAGGCACACACAACATTGAAGGAAGCCTATCGGTATTGTTAGACCATAAACACATACATCTTTAATCTGCTTTATCAACTAAAATTAAAATCAATCCATAAAAGGCACGTTTCTTTAATGGAAAAGAAAACATATTTGAGGAGTCTGTTTTCCTGTTCTGTTTCTACATTAATATAGAGCTATTTTACCAGATCAAGAAAAATAAATTGTAGTACAGGTAGTCCTCGACTTACGACGTTTTGGGGTTACGAACGCCCTGCCAATGAAAAGCATTGTTCGAGTTATGCAGTTTATGCGCCTTTACATCAGAAAATATACGGTACCGAAACTCACCGAAGGACATAGCAGCTTGACACAGTCAGTGGAAAATAGACAGGCAGACCGGAGCAGAGACGGGTGGATGGTGTCACCAGATGGCAGAAAACAGCGGAGCTGGACCGGAGGAGCAAGAGCTAACATGCTAACAGACCTTGCTGTAAACGCTGTGGACCACGTGAAGCTGCAGGAAGCTGCAGAGCTCGGAGGTGCATGAGCTAACATTCTAGCAGACGGAGGAAGAATTCACTAGTTACCAGTAAGAAATTAACTATTTTTTCCTTCATTATGGCTCTGAAATGTATGTGTTTTTTGATAATTATGTAGGGTAATGTGTTAAGATAGGCTAAGTGCTTGGTAAAAATACAGTACTTGGGGCTGTTTGGATGTATGAGGGGCCGTTTCATGCGCGTAGGCAGAGAGGGTTTGCTCGGTTCAAATGAGCCGCCCACTTTGCCTATGAAGTCCCGCCTAGGGATTTATGAGGGGCGGTTCATTTAAAGAAAACAATGGACCGTGAAATAGCAACACGCCTCTGTGGCTCACTGGAAACGCGTCGGGTTACCACTCCAAAGCTTTTCTCGACTCGGGTTCGAATCTCACCTGGTTGAACTTATTTTACGTTTGTCTTTTATTGGATAAGAAAAATGGAGTTAATATGCCTGTGGTTAACACAAACTCATTTTTTCATCCAATAAAAGACAAACGTAAAATAAGTTCAACCAGGTGAGAGTCAAACCCGAGTCGAGAAAAGCTTTGGAGCAGTAACCCGACGCGTTTCAAGTGAACCACCAAGGCGTGTTGCTGTTTCAAGGTCCACGTTTCCTTTAAACGAACCACCCCTCATAAAATCCTGGCTACGCACATGGCCGTTTGGACGTATTTTCCGACTTACGTCAATTTTCGAGTTAAGAACGAACGGGCGTAGGAACGGAACTTGTTCGTAAGCCGGGGATCACCTGTATTTACTGTGTCTGTAGAACTTTCCTTGTGTTGTATTTGTGTTATAAAACTGATTTTTTGTAGTACTGATCATTGTTGCTTTTATAGTTATTATAGCTGAAAATGCCAGTGTCAGTTGAGGTGTTGATGTAGAGGGACAGGATAATGTCAGTCAGGAGTGAGGAGGAGGAAGTGGCAGATGATGACGAAGAAGAGAAGAAGTTGGAGGTGAAAGAAGAGGAAGAGAGCACAAGGCCATAATGACTTTAGAAAATGATGCATTTATGGACAGAGTTGCAGAGTCCAGTGTTCTGCTCAAGTTGTTCATGATGTAAGTTATGACGATTTCATTTTGTTTGGGGGAGACGTTGTGATGATATGTCTGTATACATTTGGAGGTTGTGTTTTTATGTATTTTTATGATGCTTGTTAATTAAACTTTTACAAACTAATTGGTATTTTTATTTGTATCATTGAATACATATAAACATAAACATTTTTGATTGTTGAAAAAAAGCTTTTTATGCTGCAAATAAAGCTTTTGTGTTAAAATTATGATGCCATGCATATCTGTCATAAAAGGCCTCTCCAAAGCACAATCCCTGGCTGAATTTCATGAGTGTCTTTGTATGTAAATATACATTTCAATCATTACCAGATACAGTTTAAAGTCAAATCAATTTCAACTCACCAAATATACAAATAATAAATGAGCATTTACCTGCAGAGTAGAAGCAGCAGAGCCGCTGGTCTCTGACAGTCCTGTCCCTCTGGGGATACTGGACACGATGTACCTGGAGCCCTTTGGCACAGGCTGTCTGACCACCATCTTTCCTTTCCTGGTCTCTGCTAGAAACAGACTGTACCAGTAGGCATCGTTGGACACCAGAGTGGAGTCTGCGATGGTGGAGTTCCTCTCACTGATCACACTGTTCCTGCTGGGAGGAGCAGCTTTGCTGGGCTTGGCTTTCTGACACTTCAGCACGATGGTGACCAGGATGGTGATGAGCAGGAGAAACGACACCGAGCCCAGACCGATGACCAAATACAGGTTGATGTCTGAAAAGATGTCATATTCCAGAGACATCTCCGTCATGTCAGAGTACGCCTTCACAGCAGTCTCCACTGTCTGCAGCTTGATGGTGACTGTAGCAGACAGAGCGGGCTCCCCGTTGTCCTTGGCAACAACAACCAGTCTGTGGTGGCGCGGGTCTTTGTAGCTGAACATCCTCATGGTCCGGATCTCTCCGTTGTACTGGTCCAGACTGAACAAGGAGGCGTCAGTCAACTGGAGGAACTGGTAGGTGATCCGAGAGTTGTGCACAGAGTCTGTGTCCAAGGCGATCACCTTGGACACCAGGGAGCCTTTATCAGTGGATCTGGGGATCTTTTCCTCCACCAAGGAGCCGTGCGCTCGCCATGGAGAGACGATAACTGGAGCGTTGTCGTTTTGGTCCACAATGATGATGTGGACGGTCACATTACTGCTGAGAGGAGGAGAACCAGAGTCTCTGGCCTCGATGTGGAACAGAAACTCCTTCTCAATCTCATAGTCAAAAGTTTTCAGCGCGTAAAGATTCCCGTTCTCTGGATTGATGGAGAAGAGCATGGACATGGAGGTGTTGGCGATCTCCTTCTCCAGGATGAAGTAAACTAGATACTGGTTTTCATGGAGGTCAGGGTCAAACGCAGTGAGTGAGCTGAGCAGGGCCCCGGGGGCGTTATTCTCCATCACACGTATAGTATAAAAAGACTGGGGGAACTGTGGAACGTTGTCATTAACATCCAGCAGCTCTAAAGTCATAGTTTCATTATCAGATAAAGGAGGAGAACCTCTGTCTGTCACAGTGAAAGTGACGTCATATTCTGGGACCTTCTCTCGGTCTAATGGCTCTGACACCACTAATTCATAATAATTATCAGAGGACTCCCTCAGCTTGAAAGGCATGTTGTGTGGAATATGAAGATCAACCACTCCATTATCACCTGAGTCTTTATCACTCACACTGACTACAGCTATCACTGTGTCTAACTGGATGTTTTCACTCACTGGACTCTGAAATGATTTAATGGATAATTGTGGGTGGTTGTCGTTCATGTCTTCAACTAAAATCTTTATGCTACATTGTCCTGATAAACTGTTGGCTCCTTTGTCTGTTGCTATAACTTCCATATCATAAATCCTGAAGTCCTCATAGTTCAACATTCCTTTGACAGTAATTTCTCCTGTGGTTGGATTCAGATTAAACGTCTCCTGAGTTTTCTCTGATGTATATAAACTATATGAATATGTCAGATCAGAATTAGATCCTTCATCTAAATCTGCTGCATTAAGATGAACCACAGGGCTTCCAATCGGTGAATTTTCCAGTATTTTGACAGTAAGACTAGTTTTGTCAAATGTAGGAGCATTGTCATTAGTGTCTAAAACACGAACAATGACACTGGCTGTCCCGGATCGAGCAGGTGTTCCTCCATCTACAGCTGTTAGTATTAAATTATGAACAGACTGCTGCTCCCGGTCTAACGTCCTTATCAGGATCAAATCAGCAAATTTTTTTCCTTCTCTTCCCGTTTGAACCTCAATTTTAAAGTATTCACTTTCACTCAGATGATATGTTTTAACTGAATTAGTTCCTACATCTGGATCCACTGCATTACTGAGAGAAAACCTCTCCCCTTTCGACGTCGCTTCAGAAATGTCCAAATGGATGACGTCTCTTCTGAACTGCGGGGCGTTGTCGTTCATGTCCAAAATTTCTAATTCAATGTTAAACATCCGCACGGGATTTTCTAATGAGACCTCCAGTGTTAAATAACAAGAAGCTTTAAATGTGCAGATCATTTCCCTGTCGATCTTCTCTACAATGTACAGCTCCCCAGTCTCCTTGTTCACATCCAGATATTTCTTGTTAGCGATGCTGTCGAGGCGCATCTTTCTCTTTGTCAGCGTTTTACCATCCAGGCCGAGGTCTGTGGCGAGGTTTGCAACCACTGATCCCTCCTTCATCTCTTCAGGTATAGAGTAATGAGTCACGGAGGTTGAAATGTCTCGAATGAAGGTAAAAAGAATAAGGAGCACGTACCTTGGCAGTGAAGCCTTTGTTGTAACGGAGCCCATTATAATCAGGAATACTATGTTCGAAATATAAAAGACAAGCTTTCGGTTAAAAAATAAAAATAGTTACAAAGGCGTTGTTTGTACACCCTCCAGGACCCTAATAAACTGCGTAATAGGAAAAAAGAAATCGTTTTGCAGCTGCGTTTTCAAAACGCGGTTTCAGCACCACGGAGCTGTCCTGCGCTGCTGCTCAGACACCCGCTCCTGTCATGGCGGTCAAAAGCTGCTATGTAAGAATAAAACAGCGCCACCGTAAAATATATAAAACCTAATAAGTTAAAGCTGAAAAATAGCTGAAAAATGTACTGTGTACATTAACTCATATGGTGCTTTGCCACTCTTTGCAAATGAAAATGCTAGAACCTTCAGTTTATTTTATAGATATACTTTTTATACTTTTTATACTACTATGCAAAAACTCAGGACAGTATTACACTTTTATTATTTCATTTTATGCTCATGTTAATTAAATGTTTAGTGTTTTAGTGTTGGTTTAAATTTTCATACTTTTATACTACTATGCAAAAACTCAGGACAGTGTTACTCTTTTACTATTTTATACTTATGTTTATTAAATGTTTCAGTGTTTTAGTGTTTAAATGGTTACTGTTGCACCGAGGGACTGAGAGAAACGCAATTTCAATCCTGTGTATGTCCTGTACGTATAGCAGTTCTGACAATAATGTTGACTTTGACTTGACTTTGACTAAATAACTTTGTAGTGGATAGAAAACAAATTATGTCGGTATTTTCATTTAAAATACATTTTTTCATGTATTTCCAAACAAAGTAGTGAAAAAATGTATTAAAGTATGTCACATTGTTAAAACATGAAATACGGAATGAAATACGGAAGATAAAACCGTGTTTAACACTAGAAGTCCCAGAGAAGGGTCATTCAGCATTTCTACCTTTGGAACCCAGAAGGATTTTAGCTAACATCCTATAATGAGCTGTTAACAGGCGCTTTTGTTTTGTAAATAAGGCCATTACTGGCGCACCACAGGAGGGGGCACACTAATTTGACTAAGAAAGTTAATTCTCAATAGTCCAGGTATCAAATCCGCTCATTCTCAATCAGTTCATCTGGACAGTTTCTTTTTAGCAGAAACGTTTCACCCTCACTCCAGAGGGCTTCCTCAGTCAGAGTAGTCCAAAGCACACTGAAGTTAACCCACCAAGTAAGCAACTTATGTGGACCAACCAGTTTGCTGTAGCCAAGATGGTTTCTGGGGGCGTGTCCCTCGTCGACTCCTCCCAGGCAGGCAGACATGTCCAAAGTGGTTCAAGACGAGGGACACGCCCCCAGAAACCATCTTGGCTACAGCAAACTGGTTGGTCCACATAAGTTGCTTACTTGGTGGGTTAACTTCAGTGTGCTTTGGACTACTCTGACTGAGGAAGCCCTCTGGAGTGAGGGTGAAACGTTTCTGCTAAAAAGAAACTGTCCAGATGAACTGATTGAGAATGAGCTAATTTGACTAAGGTAGCGCTTTGTTGCGCAAGTGAACTTGGCTTCTAAATCCCCCGGTCCCTTTCAATGGGCTACATATGTTGGTCCGTCACTTGACCTCAGGTCATGTGACCTATGTTGGTCCGTCAGTTGACTTCATGTTGTGTGACCTGTGCTGGTCCGTCACTTGACCTTAGGTCATGTGACCTGTGTTGGTCCGTCACTTGACCTCAGGTCATGTGACCTGTGTTGGTCCGTCAGTTCACCTCAGGTCATGTGACCTGTGTCAGTCCGTCACTTGACCTCAGGTCTTGTGACCTGTGTCGGTCAGTCAGTTGACCTCAGGTCATGTGACCTGTGTCGGTCCATCAGTTGACCTCAGGTCATGTGACCTGTGTCGGTACGTCAGTTGACCTCATGCCGTGTGACCTGTGTCGGTCCGTCAGTTGACCTCATGTCGAGTGACCAGTGTCGGTCCATCAGTTGACTTCATGTCGTGTGACCTATGTCGGTCCGTCAGTTGACCTCAGGTCATGTGACCTGTGTCGGTCAGTCAGTTGACCTCAGGTCATGTGACCTGTGTCGGTCCGTCAGTTGACCTCAGGTCATGTGACCTGTGTCGGTACGTCAGTTGACCTCATGCCGTGTGACCTGTGTCGGTACGTCAGTTGACCTCATGCCATGTGACCTGTGTGGGTCCGTCAGTTGAACTCATGTCGAGTGACCAGTGTCGTTCCATCAGTTGACTTCATGTTGTGTGACCTATGTCGGTCCGTCAGTTGACCTCAGGTCAAGTGACCCGTGTTGGTCCGTCAGTTGACCTCATGTCGTGTGACCAGTGTCGGTCCGTCAGTTGACCTCATGCCGTGTGACCTGTGTCTGTCCGTCACTTGACCTCAGGTCATGTGACCTGTGTCGGTCAGTCAGTTGACCTCAGGTCATGTGACCTGTGTCGGTCCATCAGTTGACCTCAGGTCATGTGACCTGTGTTGGTCCGTCAGTTGACCTCATGTCGTGTGACCTGTGTCGGTCCGTCAGTTGACCTCAGGTCATGTGACCTGTGTTGGTCCGTCAGTTGACTTCATGTCATGTGACCTGTGTCGTTGTGTCAGTTGACCTCAGGTCATGTGACCTGTGTTGGTACGTCAGTTGACCTCATGCCGTGTGACCTGTGTCGGTCCGTCAGTTGACTTCATGTCGTGTGACCTGTGTCATTTTGTCAGTTGACCTTAGGTCATGTGACCTGTGTTGGTCCGTCACTTGACCTCAGGTCATATGACCTGTGTCGGTCCCTCAGTTGACCTCATGTCATGTGACCTGTGTTGGTCCGTCAGTTGACTTCATGTTGTGTGACCTGTGCTGGTCCGTCACTTGACCTTAGGTCATGTGACCTGTGTTGGTCCGTCACTTGACCTCAGGTCATGTGACCTGTGTTGGTCCGTCAGTTCACCTCAGGTCATGTGACCTGTGTCAGTCCGTCACTTGACCTCAGGTCATGTGACCTGTGTCGGTCAGTCAGTTGACTTCATGTCGTGTGACCTATGTCATTTTGTCAGTTGACCTCAGGTCATGTGACCTGTGTTGGTCCGTCACTTGACTTCATGTTGTGTGACCTGTGCTGGTCCGTCACTTGACCTCAGGTCATGTGACCTGTGTTGGTCCGTCACTTGACCTCAGGTCATGTGACCTGTGTTGGTCCGTCAGTTCACCTCAGGTCATGTGACCTGTGTCAGTCCATCACTTGACCTCAGGTCATGTGACCTGTGTCGGTCAGTCAGTTGACCTCAGGTCATGTGACCTATGTCGGTCCGTCAGTTGACCTCAGGTCAAGTGACCCGTGTTGGTCCGTCAGTTGACCTCATGTCGTGTGACCAGTGTCGGTCCGTCAGTTGACTTCATGTCATGTGACTTGTGTCGTTTTGTCAGTTGACCTCAGGTCATGTGACCTGTGTTGGTCCGTCACTTGACCTCAGGTCATGTGACCTGTGTCGGTCCGTCACTTGATCTCATGTCATGTGACCTGTGTCGGTCTGTCAGTTGACTTCATGTCGTGTGACCTGTGTTGGTCTGTCACTTGACCTCAGGTCATGTGACCTGTGTTGGTCCGTCACTTGACCTCAGGTCATGTGACCTTTGTCGGTCCGTCAGTTGACCTCATGTCATGTGACCTGTGTCGGTCCGTCAGTTGACCTCATGTCGTGTGACCTATGTCGGTCCGTCAGTTGACTTCATGTCATGTGACCTGTGTCTGTCCGTCAGGTGACAGACAACAATAGGTCAAGCATGTTTTAGAACACAGCAATGGGCCACCTGCATGTGCCGGCACGCACCGTATATACAAGTGCCAAGGACAAGGAGAGAGACAGTACTTGTAAGCAAAATAATTTATTTGACAGAACATCAAAGTTACAGGATAGTCAGCACAGCAGAATGAGACAATTTTATGCATAAAACTGTTCTGGAGCAGACAAAGCTTTCCGTTCAGTGGATATCCCAAAATGTTCAACTGTGAGATAACTTCAGGGTCTGTTATGTGTGAATTCAGGTCAGGGCCTCTCTTCTGACTAAGGGGGGAAGTGCAAGCAGAGTCTTACTTACCTGGTGGAAACATTGGAATGCAGTTTGTGCAGTCTGGTGTGGTGGGGGTGTCTGAGTTGTGTGCACGCATATTTATAACAAAAGGCAGTTAATGGCCCACTAATGTGGACCCACTAATGGTTGGTTTGGACTAAGGGTCTTTTGACCCTCTTTCAGGACTTCTGGGGGGAGGTCGAAAATCCTGGGACTTCTAGTGTTAAAGTTACATTATTTTGTTTATTAATTTGTAATGTGTGCTTAAAATTTTCCGTTAATTTATTATTTGATTAAATTTTATTGATGTGTCAAAATTTAAATCATGTTTTTTTAAACAGAAGAACACACAGATTGTACATTTAGAAATATCCCTGAGATTTGTACATGTTCAAATGTATTATGATAAAGACATGAGCAGGGGCAGGATGGCCATAGGGAGGATTTCAGTTCTATAGGCCGAACTGACCGGTGGTGATCTGCACTTTTTAAAATGTATTTATTTACTGTATAATGTTTTAACGCTGCTGTGTCAGTCAAACGTCACGTGCCCCTCCCAGTTTGAAAAAAAAAGAAAGAAAAAGAAAGGAGAGCGTGTAAATATTCTTAAGAAGGAAGGAGAACGAGATGGGAGGAGCAGAAACATAAGGAAAAAGAAAAGGAAAGAGGCAATGCAAGATGCAGCCAAATGTGCAAAAATAGCAAACATTTTCAGGGGGTGGTGGAGGGATAAAGTCACGTGACTAAACTCTGCCAGGCCATGAGAACAGGATGAACACAGCAAGCAGTGCCTACATGGACCCATCATCCATCCCAGAGTTGGCTTACAGTGTGTTTGGGTTTCTGGGTGTGTTCAAGGCACACAGAACATTAAAGGAAGCCTGTCGGTGTTGTTGGACCATAAGCACATACATCTTTAATCTGCTTTATCAACTAAAATTAAAATCAATCCACAAAAGGCCCGTTTCATTATTGGAAAAGAAAACCCATTCGAGGAGTTTGTTTTCCTGTTCTGTTTCTATACATTAATATAGAGCTATTTTACCAGATCAAGAAAAATACATTGCAGTGTTTACTGTGTATGTGTCACTTTCCTTGTGTTGCATTTGTGTTTTTAAACTGATTTTTTTTTTTTTGCAACATAGCTGAAAAGCCCAGTGTCAGTTGAGGAGTTGATGCAGAGGGACAGGGTAATGTCAGTCAGGAGTGAGGAAGAAGAAGTGGCAGATGATGACGAAGAGAAGAAGAAGATGGAGGTGAAAGAAGAGGAAGAGAGCAATGCTGACTTTAGAAAATGATGCATTTATGGACAGAGTTGCAGAGTCCAGTGTTCTGCTCAAGTTGTTCATGATGTAAGTTATGGCGGTTTCATTTTGTTTGGGGGAGACGTTGTGATGATATGTCTGTATGGAGGTTGTGTTTTTGTTCCTAAATATTTGATGTGATTTCTATGATAAGCTGCTTGTTAAATAAACTTTTATAAACTAATTGGTATTTTTATTTGTATCATTGAATACATACAAACATAAACAGTTTCGATTGTTGATTAAAAAAAACGTTTATGCTGCAAATAAAGCTTTTGTGTTAAAATTATGGTTCCGCCTGTCATGCAATCAGATAAAAGGCCTCTCCAAAGCACGATCCCTGGCTGAATTTCACCAGTGTTATCTTATGTAAATATACCTTTCAATCATTAACAGACAGTTTGAAGTCAAATCAATTTCAACTCACCAAATATACAAATAAAAAATGAGCATTTACCTGCAGAGTAGAAGCAGCAGAGCCGCTGGTCTCTGACAGTCCTGTCCCTCTGGGGATACTGGACACGATGTACCTGGAGCCCTTTGGCACAGGCTGTCTGACCACCATCTTTCCTTTCCTGGTCTCTGCTAGAAACAGACTGTACCAGTAGGCATCGTTGGACACCAGAGTGGAGTCTGCGATGGTGGAGTTCCTCTCACTGATCACACTGTTCCTGCTGGGAGGAGCAGCTTTGCTGGGCTTGGCTTTCTGACACTTCAGCACGATGGTGACCAGGATGGTGATGAGCAGGAGAAACGACACCGAGCCCAGACCGATGACCAAATACAGGTTGATGTCTGAAAAGATGTCATATTCCAGAGACATCTCAGTCATGTCAGAGTACGCCTTCACAGCAGTCTCCACTGTCTGCAGCTTGATGGTGACTGTAGCAGACAGAGCGGGCTCCCCGTTGTCCTTGGCAACAACAACCAGTCTGTGGTGGCGCGGGTCTTTGTAGCTGAACATCCTCATGGTCCGGATCTCTCCGTTGTACTGGTCCAGACTGAACAAGGAGGCGTCAGTCAACTGGAGGAACTGGTAGGTGATCCGAGAGTTGTGCACAGAGTCTGTGTCCAAGGCGATCACCTTGGACACCAGGGAGCCTTTATCAGTGGATCTGGGGATCTTTTCCTCCACCAAGGAGCCGTGCGCTCGCCATGGAGAGACGATAACTGGAGCGTTGTCGTTTTGGTCCACAATGATGATGTGGACGGTCACATTACTGCTGAGAGGAGGAGAACCAGAGTCTCTGGCCTCGATGTGGAACAGAAACTCCTTCTCAATCTCATAGTCAAAAGTTTTCAGCGCGTAAAGATTCCCGTTCTCTGGATTGATGGAGAACAACATGGACATGGAGGTGTTGGCGATCTCCTTCTCCAGGATGAAGTAAACTAGATACTGGTTTTCATGGAGGTCAGGGTCAAACGCAGTGAGTGAGCTGAGCAGGGCCCCGGGGGCGTTATTCTCCATCACACGTATAGTATAAAAAGACTGGGGGAACTGTGGAACGTTGTCATTAACATCCAGCAGATGCACAGTTAAAGTTTCATTATCAGATAAAGGAGGTGTTCCTCCGTCTGTCACTATCAGAGTGATGACATATTCCGGTACCTTTTCACGATCTAAAAGCTCAGACACTATAAGTTCATAATATGTGGGTCTGTCTGATGATTGGCTAAGAATAAAGGGCATTTTGTCATGTATGGATATTGTCACTTTCCCATTGTCACCACTGTCTCTGTCACCTGTTCCCACCAGAGCAATCACACTTCCAACAGGTATATTTTCAGCCACTGTGTTTTTAACAGACTGCACTGTTATTTCTGGAAAATTATCATTCATATCTGTGACGTGAATGACCATTTTGCATTGCCCCAGCAGGGGGTGCGCACCTTTATCCCTGGCTTCAATGTGCATCTCATAAAATCTCATTTCTTCATAATCAATCGTTCCTTTTACAGTCACCTCTCCTGTGTTGGGGTGAAGCTCAAAGACGTCCTGCGTTTTTTCTGACGTGTAAAGCGTGAACGAGTACACCATCTCTGCGTTCAGACCCTCATCGAGATCTGTAGCGTTCAGCTTTGTCACTAAAGTTCCTATGGGGGTGTTTTCTGTCATGTTAATGATGAAAACTGGCTGATCAAACCGAGGGGGGTTATCATTAGTGTCCTGCACTCGGACTACAATGTTGGCTGTGCCTGAGCGCACAGGGACGCCTCCATCCTCAGCTGTCAGGATTAAATTATGAGCAGCCTCCTCCTCACGGTCCAAAGAATTGGTCAGTACCAAATCCACATACTGAGTTCCGTCGGAACCCGTTTGGATTTCTATGGTGAAATGCTCGCTCGCGCTGAGTTTGTACGTTTTGATCGTGTTCACGCCAACATCTGGATCCACGGCGTTGGGCAGAGAGAACCTCTCCCCGGGCGTGGCGGATTCGGACACGTCCAGCTCCACCCGGTCCCTCCGGAAATGCGGCGCGTTGTCGTTGATGTCTGTGATTCCGAGCTCGATGTTGAAGATGCGCAGCGGGCGCTCTATAATAAAATCCAGCTTCAGGAAGCACGCTGGCTTCGCCGGACAAAGATGCTCCCTGTCGATTTTCTCCACCACGTACAGGTCCCCGGTGTTTTTGTTAAAGTCTAAATGTTTTTTGTTTGTGAATATGTCGAGTTTTACCTCTCGTTGCGCCAAGCCTGCGAGCTCGAGTCCCAAATCCGCAGCGAGATTGGCCACGACGACAGATCCCCGCTCCATCTCCTCCGCGATGGAGTAGCGCGTCACAGACAAAGCGCAGCGCCAGACACATGCGCTCCAGACAAAGACAGCGGCCCAAAGCTCCATCTTCCCCACTGATGGCGAATATCAGATGTTTAAAGCGTGCTTGCCGATTTTAAAGCTCTGAGGGAGGAAAAATATTTAAAATAAAATAAAGAAACCATAGAGATGTTATTTAACAAAAATCAAAGCAAGGTGCGTCCTGCAGCCTCTCTGAATCTAGGTGTGTCATAATTTATGCTTTTCTGGTGAACAGTGACACCGTGTGCCTGCTGCTGCACACAATATTCCAATCTACAGGAAGATTACTGTACTGTAATATGGCTTTGCAATATAGTAATATGGGACTCGATGGTTCTGTTCCTTTTCAGCTGTTCTGCACTTTAAATCACCACATTAAAACAGATCTATGCTTTCCAATCATCAAACGTGGATTTCTATTTATCAGGTGGTTGATTTGTGCAAAGAAAAAATTAGCAAAAAAAAAATAGCAGAGGAAAACGTCTAGCATGTATGAAAATATGAACGTGACATTTAAAAAAATAATAAATAAAAAATGAAGCCAGAAAAAAAAAAGGGTCAAATCTGACCGACCTTGAAATTTCTAGCGCTCATATTGAGTAACACTCACTACTACCCCAAATCCTGGTTGCATTCTCAGCTCCACCACCCACCTGCTTATATGGGCTGGAGCGTGGCCCCAATGATTGACTGGCAGCTGTCAACATGTCGGAGAATAAGCTCGAGAGAGATGTTCATAAAGAAAGAATATTAAACAGAACGAGTTTGAAAAAAATAATACTAGAGAGTTTTCTGTGGCTGCAGCTAAACTAAACGGGAGTGTGCCAAAATTTGATCAGCCGCCAGCAGCAGAATCTTGGTAATGCCAATATGTGAAAACGTCTTGATTATTATTTTTTTATCCAGTGAAAGCTTTAAAATAGTTTGAATGTGCTTTTAAACATACGTCGTGTTTATTTTTATTTATTTTATTATTATTTTTAAGAAGTTTATTTAAGCAAAATTATAGGCTACATCAAAACAAGAGAATGAAGTATACAACACATTACAACAACTATACAAACAAACAGCCAGGGGTCATAATTAGATAAGAACATGCAAAGATGTACATTTTGAAATTGTCCTTAGAGCCTTTTCATTTGTAGAGTATGTTATTGATTTGATGTAGATCCATTTCTTTAACAAAAAGAGAGAAACAAGGTGTTTTATTAGCAAATTTACATTTATGAATATAAATTTTAGCAAAGAAGATTAGCAGGTTTATTATAAATAAACGTTTAGCATCCTTTCTATGGAATCTATAGAAACAAAATAAAACATTTTCCCAGCATAAGGAAAAATTATTTAAACCATGGTCATTAACCTAAATAATAAACCTAAAGCATAAACCTGCTAAACTTTGACCAGAACTTTTGTGCAAAGGGACAGAGCCAAAGATGTGTCACAGTTTCTGGTTGGCCCTCACAGAAACTGCAATCAGTATTTATGTCTCTTTTAAATTTTACCATATAGTGCTTAGCAGGGTAAATTTTATGGAGAATTTATAATGACACTTCCTTCACCTTGTTTACAATTAAATATTTATGGGGGATCATCCAAACTGTTTTCCAGTGAATATCTGGGATAACAGACGTGTTTAATACTGTAATCGGTTCATTCATCTTGTTTTATTGTGATAAGCCCATGAGGAAGTGACGTCAAAGTTGACGGAAACCATTCATCTTGTTTTATTGTGATAAGCCCATGAGGAAGTGACGTCAAAGTTGACGGAAACCATTCATCTGACCAGTAGCTTGACTGGCTAACAAGGGAAGAAAGGGAACTGTACTGAAAGGTTTATTTTTAGAGAAAATAAATAGTGTAGCTGAATGTTTCAGACATTTTAGTCAAGAGTCCTCGAGTCATAATGTATTAATATTTTTTAATGACACGTTTGTTTTGGACCACTGTGATTATTACTGTATACCGAAATGTCAAGGATAGTGGTACGTAAACAGATGCATGCTAACGTTGAATGGACTCATTAGCTCCTGTGAAAATAAACCAGCTAACACAACGGACGACTAAGCAAGTAATTTCCAAATGAAAGTTTGAGAGATTAAGCGTCTGGTACAGCTAAATGAGTCTAATTGTGGAGTTTTGATGTGGTTCTTTAAAGATAAAGTCGTGACTGGAAACCTGTCATGATCCTGCTCTTCATCTGTGGACCGAATGAGGTGTGAAGGAGCAAAGATTAGAGGATGCCATCTTCCACCGGAGCGTGCAACATTGGTTAAAGGTATGGAGTGGAAATACATATAAAAAATAAGGTATTGCACTTCTCTCCAAAGATTTAAGTCTGCAACTTTATATTTTGAAGACATTTAATATAATTTGTGCCAGCTTGTTTATGCGTACTGAGAGTTGGCCCACTGAGTTTATATCACTTATTTGTGCATTAATGTAAATATAGGAGACGGAAAGGAGTGCATTTGTTTAATCTTATTTATTCTGATTTTACATTTAAACAAGTACCATTTTCTCTACAAGTTCAATATGCTGTGTTTTTAATCTTATTTATTCTGATTTTACATTTAAACAAGTACCATTTTCTCTACAAGTTCAATATGCTGTGTTTTATTATTTCTTACAATTTAAGAATAATAAGTGTGAGTACAGTATTTGGATTTACTATTATGTGTTCCCATTTCATTCATTCATCCATCCGCTATCGTATGCTTGTTCTAAAGTCATGCCTTCTCCAAGTCCACAAAACGAAAGTTACAACTGTAACTACGGTTCTCCCGGATGACCGCCAGAGGCAGTGCTTAAAGCACTGAATGATCATTCTTGCGCATGCGCAGGTCGAGTATTTATACCAAAATAGTCACATGTGACCCCCGGGATACTGGTGAGTATATATAAGCACATGACAACTGTAGACCAGTCCCTTAAAGCTGCTATATGTAACTTTTCTAACAATTTTTTTAAACATATTTCTTCACTCTATCACTATCTCCTGACAGACTGATGTTAGACAAGTAATCTCTGAAAAAAACTATAGTCCCCTTGCTTCTCTAAAAGCATTTTAAAAAACCCACAGTGACCCGCCGTTAACCAGCCAATAAAAACAGAGTTTTTAACCAGCCAATA